>JBBPLP010000138.1:30364-45620 GCA_038089875.1 Fistulinella prunicolor
TTCCTTATCTATCGACTTTTACGTTCGTCTCTTCGTGCGAATACATGCAGCTCCCATAGAGGTGAAAAAAACAGCCAGGTAAACATTCTTGCATTCTTTGCGTCATCCACTGCGGAGCTAATGTCGTCGACGATAGCAAAACCTCTATCTATTACGTTTGTTCTGGATGTGCGTCCTTTTACGAACAAAAATTGGGGCGGACCATAGAAAAGACAAACGAACGGTCTGGCGCAACCAACATCCAACACAAAACGGCCGCCGGTCCTCCCGTCAATTCGACATGCCCCGAGTGTGGGTTTGGCATGCACGTACGTATCTTTCTTTTTTTTGTCTTCTGGACATGTGTTGATGGAGAAAGCTTGGAACGTAGCTTGCGGGACCGATGTGGTCAGGCCCACTCCATAATCCCGAGTTTGTCGCCAAGGTCGTCGAGCACGTCGATCAAAACCCGAAGAATTACGGGACATCGGCCCGTATGAAGGGGATGTTGACCGTCGCACAAGAGGTCCGTGTGTCGTTTGCATGATGGGATGACCATTTCCAATCAGCATGCAGGAGCTTGACGTCCCGTTCTATTTCACCCCCGGAAAAGTCGCAGGCACGTTTCACTGCTCGACGCCCTCGTTGGGCGAGGTTGCGTACGTTCATCTCGTTCATTACCTCTGCCACGCTCGCTCATTCGTGCGCCCCTACTAGCTCTGCGCTGCTCAATGCGGGCCACAAAGTCTCTCGCTCGCATGCATCTGCCGGGTCACTCAAGACGACCGCCTCGCGCCAAGAGATTCACGACGTCTTTCGGGCGTGGACGCGTCGTCATCCCGTACGGATGGACCGGATTTCAGAGGCGTCGCCCGCGGCGAGACTGTTGAGCAAGGTCATCAAGTACGCTTTCTCCCTTCTTCCCTTTCCACTTCCCCGTTCTTCTCCATTCCCTTTTTCATTTCACTCTCTTCGTTACGAGACGCCTCGTTCTGACAACCGAGATAAGAACGCAGGTAGACTTTACCAAGCATCCCGAGTCCGTGACACGAACGAGCGATGTACGGATCGTTCGGTATCAACCGAATCCGGCGCCGAATTGGGGTCCAGGTTCGAGAGCAGGTGGGAAGCGGAAGCGGGAACGTTCCGACGACGAGGGTCGGTGACTGAGCTACTTTCTTTTTTTTTCAACAACAAATGTGTTGCATACATGCAAACGAGATCAGAACAAGGAACAGTGGGTGTCAGGCCGCTCGTATCCTCAAGCTAATTTTTTCCCCCTACGTGTCGAATTGAGTAGTATTAACATACGGTACTATGAGACGGAATAAAGCGAAGTGCAAGGATGATCCAGTCCCCCTATGATTTCAACATGAAAAGTCGACGGCGGCAATCTCCGGCGATTCTTCTGATACGCGTCCACATACATACTAACACCAACCTAGTGGACCAACCAACACAAATGCCTGACAGTTCTTTCCCACATATACTTGATCAGAACCCACGATCATGGCTATTTTGAGTGATGACTTCCGGATGGGTATAGGCGCTCTGTAGGGAGGATGCAGACTAGAAAGGTTCGAGGTTCTGTCAGCTGGCACCCACGTGCCAGTGGTCACGGTAAGGGTGTATGAACCCTTGAGTCTTCTTGAGGCTGTCCCGACTCTGTCCGGTTGGTTCTTCAGGCTAAACGTTCTCCTATACGAGCTGAACACGCCTTGCGCCGAGGGAAGGTGGCCAGAATCGACTCGCGTACGGACATCCCGACACGAAATGGCTAGGACAACGCTGGAAAGCGATGCGCCCGTCGAGAAGGAAAAGGCGCGACCGGGCGCTTCGTGGAAAGACAAGGAAGAGCACGTCCTGCCCAAGAACAGGTTGGGCATCGTGTTCTTTGGTCTGATGTCCGCCTTATTTTTGGCGACAATTGACCAGGTGGGTTCAAATAGTCGCCCATGGTCTCGGGGCGCTTTTTTGACGATGTCGTCTGCGTCGGCGATGGCGTGATGATAAGACGATTGTGGCGACTGCACTTCCAACGATCGTGGAGAATCTTGGAGGTGGAAACAATTATAGTTGGGTCGGCAGGTACGTCCTGTTGTACCACGATGTATGCCAAGGTTTTGTGCCAACCATAGGGTCTGTTCAGCGCATATATGCTCTCCGCAGGTGCATTCGGTCCACTGTACGGAAAGTTGTCAAACATGTTTGGTAGGTGTCAACGCTCCATCGCTGTGATGTCGTGCGCAAACCCCTTGACGCATGTTGCAGGGCGGAAACCGATGCTTTACTCCTGCATATTCATCTTTTTGGTGAGTGCATCAAAATGCATGTGCCCTCTGGGCACTCATATCCGTCTGTAGCTTGGTTCTGCGATGTGTGGGGCGGCGCAGAGTATGACTTGGTTGATCGTGTGTAGAGCCATTCAGGGTAGCGGCGGCGGCGGAATTATACAACTCGTGGTTATTATTATTTCGGACATTGTACCATTGAAAGAGTAAGTCGTTGAATCTCGATCTCGATTATCTCACTGACCGTTGTGTAGTCGAGGCCTGTACGGTGGGTTTACTGGCACTATGTATGGTATTGCAAGGCAAGATTTCCGCTAGCGTAATTTTAGAGGTACGCTTATCAGGTATTTTGACAGCGTCACTGGACCGCTTGTCGGGGGTGTGAGTCTCAAACATTTCGTTCGTCCTGCTACCCGCTGACTATCCATATTAATCAAGGCACTTGCACAACATGTCTCCTGGAGATGGTGCTTCTTCGTCAACCTGTGAGGCCATCATCGTTTATCCAGCATCATATCTCTCGTAGTAACAATCGTCACTAGGCCCGTTGGCGGTGTTGCGGCGGCTACTCTCTTTACTTTCCTCAATCTTAACCCCCACCAAAGACGTCCGATTCGAGAACAGGTTGCAGAACTCGATTTCATCGGACTCATTTGCCTTGTCGCGGGGATCATCTGTTTACTCATCGGCTTCGACTTTAGCCAGTCATCATGTAAGTGTCGATTGTGATTAACGTGCTATACCGTAATGATGTGATTTCCCAAGGGACGGAAGCGGAGACGATTGCCCCACTGGTTATTGGAATCATTTTGCTTGTTGCAGGTGGAATCAACGAAGTGCTTACGAAGCAGTCTGCAATTCTCCCTGCACGATTGTTCAAGGTGAGGTGTCATGCTAGGGGGTCTGACGTATGTATCTAACAGAACGTCAAAGACTCGCACTACTGCAATCCTTCTCATTACTGTTTTCATTCACGCTGTTGTATTTTTCGCAACTTCGTAGTGAGTGATGAGATTAAGGTTCTGCGACTTTGAACTGAATTTAAAACTGAGTTACCTGCCCTTGTTTTACCAAGGTCGGTCTACTCTCTTGTCATGAAGGCATGAGAATTGATTTGTTTTAGTGCTCGGAGCATCAGCCACTGGTGCTGGAGTCAAGTACGGATTATGCCTTTGTCTCCCTGACCATCGACTCATGTTATGTACATAGGATGATCACCTTCTCCCTTGGCATTTCCATTACGTCTATTGCTGCAGGTTTCACCATGTCGAGGACAGGAAGATACCGCCCGATTATGTGGATAGCATATATTGTGTTGACCCTCGGGATGGGTTTGATGATCATGCTAAACTATATGTCAAGCCCGTCCGCTTTTTCCTACTTTCGTGCGTTTATCGTCACGTTTACCCTATCTACAGCGCTCGACAGAGGGTGTTTCCTTTGGTTGTCGCCCTTGGAATGGGTTGTTTGTACCAAGTACCACTCGTCGCACTCCAAGTAGCAATGCCCTTGAAGGACATGGCTACCGCCTCGAGTGCCTTCTTTTTCCTTCGGTGAGCTTGCTACATTGTCGTATTCACTTTGACTGAAGGTAGGTTGTTTCAGCACGGTCGGGGGCGCTGTTGGGATTGCTATTGGCGAGGCTATCATCACGAGCATCCTTCCTCAGGAACTCGCGAGCATTCCCAATTTCAGCAGCCTTGGTCTTGGGACCACGGCTGCTGAACTCAACGAGAACATCAGCAAGGTACATTTGATTTCTGTGAGTGGGAGTGCCTTGCTATCAGATTATTGAGTTGATGCCTTTTTTTTCAAAAATGAAAACAGGATGTGACCCTTCGCAACGCGGTGTTACACGCATGGTCGGAAGCGATTGGCACGGTATGGATCGTGACCGCGCCGATATGCGGTTTTGCGCTGATTCTGACGTTGTTCTTGCGCGAGTACTCGCTGAATCGCAAATTTGTGCGGGACAGCGGTGAAGCCAAGACGGCTGGAGAGCTTGAGAAAGGTGTGGGCCATTCCCCCAGGAATGATGGAGATGCCCAAGCATCAAATCCCTTGGACGATGACGATCCGGATCCTACGATCAACTCCATCGAGGAGTCAGACAAGGACAAGGAGAAAGTTAAAGCGGAGGTATGTTAGCATGATTTTACCAGCACGGGCATGGAATATGTATCAAAAAATGTCTTCCGTTGTGCAACGTGTTTTTAAGATACGTAGGACTTATACCGTATTGGTAACGTCCTTCTCTTTACATTGGAGTTTATGTATTCCGTCGCGTTCGTACTGTATTTCGCTCTAGTTGTATGATAGCCATTAGAGTTGGTGGCATACCCTCAGCAACTTATAGCGTGAGTCTGGTAGTAATGGAATGGCACCCACTAATTAAGGTCCTGAACGCAAGTTCTTATCGGGATTTTGCAAGAAACGAGCGGGGGTTTCGTTTCGTGTTTCGGTTCTCAATGTGAACCGTGGACGATCCTCAGCCGCCTCTGCGCGGCTTTTGAACATATTCGCTGACTTATTACTAGAATGCATTGAACTAGTTGTCACTGGGTTCAGGGAGAGAGGAATCGAGGGTCACTGGTTTGCTTCTACAATACCAGATTGTTACGTGGAGGATTGCACAAGTATCCAGCACTTAAACAATTTGCCTGCATAGCGAGTCCTGCTTGATTATATACCAGTTAAAGGTCAATGTGCGCACTGTGCGCCGCGCCATCCGATAACGTGGAATTTCACTATACCGAGTCGACTTCAAGGACTGCCCGTCATCAGTATCATAAATTGTCCCGACATATTATTCCGGAATCAGTTCTAATTAGAGTGCTTATTGCGAGTGTCCTTGCTATCAGCAAACTTCCTAGCGACGAGATCGAGCTGAGACTTGGTAGTATATGATCGACTCACTACTACTGTGAGATTTGTAACTACTAGTAGAGGCAAATTAATATCGGGAGTTGCCGATGCCGACGGGGCCTTTTTAGGTTACGCCAAACTTGAAGAACCTCGGCAGATCGCTGTCGGAGGGTCCGAAATGTGCTGCATCATGATGGTCACTAATGTATCGAGCCCACGAGCGACTTTCGCCACTCGCTCGCATATCTTCGTCCTTATGCAGGAAATCATGGTATAGATAAGTGGAACACTGTCTTTGACACTTCTGCTACCAGGTGAACAGCCATGCATGTAAGAAGAATACCTTCCACCAAGGAACTACCCTAAACATGTCTTATTATTCTATAATTGCGCTTGCTACTGATCTAGTTGCCATTGTAAAGTTCTCCCAACCTTCTAAGGTGAGTCTCATTGCCAGAATTACTTGCCCTCCTTAACTTCCCCTCGTTTCTCAGCTTGATCCCATACGTGCAGTTGGGTCGAGTAGTTGGCTTGATTCATGGTGGGCCAGTTTCAAGTTTGTCACCAATGCACTGGTCATCATGCAAAAGGGATATGAAAAGGCAAGCCTAATGCTTCACACACTACTGGAGTGCATGCTTATTGTGTCTCAGCACAAGCGTGCACCATTCAAGGTTACAGAACTCCACTGTTGGACAGTTATTCTGAGCAGCCATGAGCGTCTGGGGGAACTATGGGAAGCACCTGATGATATATTTTTGTTCCAGGAAGCCACAAATGATGCAAGTTACCATATTCTAGCCGCAATTTTCCTTCCACTGAAAGTTACTGATAGCAACTTGGTACTGAATACACGATGGGGCATGAAGTTCACCACAACCCCTATCATGTATTGATTGTGCGCTTAAAGTTAAATCGCAACATTGCAGCCATCTATCCGGAAATGAGAGCTGAGATCATCATGGCTTTTAATGATGTATTGGACCAGTGATGAGCATCTTGCTCTTATTCATGTATGTCATTCATGAAGACCTGGAACACTTAGAATGGAAAAGTATGCCAGGGTTCATCACTGCGAAAGATAGTTTGTAGAACGAGTAATATATTATTCGTTGGGTCTCTGTTATGTAAGCCTCTCATCGTCTTGCCTACCCTTGGTTTTACTGGAATTACTCTAGACAGTGACCCCTGAGTGGAGAGATCTTGTCATTCAGAACACCCTTGGCATCGTCAAAGGGGCCGCTGTTATCAGGTTGTTTCCCGATTCGTTAAAACCATCAGTCTTTGGAATTTGCCTGTTTGAGAAGCTGGCTTTGAACGCAGTGACAGTATGGCTGCTCGGTTCCTTACGAACATCAAACAAACAAATCAACGTGCAAGGGAGCGACAGAGACACCTCAACGAGTACGGGAATGACTGACCAGACAAGCCGGTTAGTCCTAGTCAGTACTGATCCTCGAATTATGATAGAACGACCTCCTGTCATGGTTGATGGACGAGGCAAAGGGTCCAAAGTTGTCCTTAAAGTGCTTGACAGCTCGTATATTGACTTCCAATTTCGCTGCTATCCACGTAAGTTCCGATGTCATTTCCTTGCATGCTTGCGATGTTGAAATCTTTTGACTTCTCCGGTAGATGACTTCCGCCATATGCCTCGAATCTCATGCTGTAGTCTAACCCACATGATTGACGCCAGATCGCAGAGCTTTACTCACGTGCTCTTTTACCTTGCGGCAAATCCTCGATATATCCAACCTCTTCGTGATGAGGTCGAAGGGATCATCGAGGACGAGGGATGGTCCAAGGTGACAATGGACAAGATGCGAAAAGCCGATAGCTTTATCAAGGAATGCCAACGTCTCGAGGGAGTTGGTGGCAGTAAGTATCCTTCAGAATATGTTCGAGGATCGAACCATTCTGATCACTCAGTCCCTCAGAAAGTATGATACGCAAAGCGTTGAAAGACTACACGTTCGCGGATGGCACGTTCATACCCACAGGCACGGTGGTCGGCGCAGCCGCTCGATCCATACACCTCGATGAATCGCTCTACGAACACGCCCACGCATTCGAGCCTTTCGGTTTTCCGACTTGCGCGAAAAGTTCGGCGAAGACATGAAATATCATTTTGCTTCCACATCGATCGAGTATTTTCCCTTTGGACATGGTCGACATGGCTGGTACGTTCTTCCTTTCTTTCTTTCTTGTGGTCTAATATTGATACTCGACACTTGCACCCCTGTGTGTGCTTGTCTCCTATAAGCCTGGGTTCCTCATCCGACTGTAAAGGTCATGTTTAGAAAGAGAGCTGATTGGACGTACGTGTGATACGCCCCTATTTGTTGTATTGCAAACTATTACGTTACGATGAAGAGTGTACAGGATACAGGTCAATCTATTTCTGTAATGTGCTTCCGCTCGCTAGACACTGAGTGGATGAACGTGACAAGCCGAGTTCAAGATCTCAGAAGAATGACGGGTATACACTCCTGCGACAGCGCACATACTGTATTCCCCCCTCCATACAGGTCCTCAGAAGCCACAATAAAAGTATAAGTGATAGATCGTTTCACCTAACGTCTACTATTACCTACGTACCCGTACCCAACCCATACAGATAACAACGCACAACCATTTCCCTTGATTAAGTATGTCACAAATGAGGAAACATGAGGTATGTGCTGTACACATGTATAACAGCAGCATCAATGTTTAGGAAATGCTCAAACGTTGTAGTAAAGGTGAAGCTTGAACTTAAGATTTAGGTTCGAATTCGAGCAGCACTGCGATGGTTATCATACCACTACTAGGGCGAATATAGTACAAACGCGACGGAACACATAGACTAAAAACAGGAGAGGTCAAAGAGAATTGTACATACACTCCGCCCCAAAGGACAATAAAAGAGGTCGCAGAAAAAACACATAAGCTCCAATGCAAAGAAAAGGGCGCTACCAACACGATATGGGTCCTACGTAGCTTGTAAGGGGAAAAAATATACGTTGCACAATGAAAGACATTTGTTGATGCATATTCCATGCCCGTGCTGGTACAATCATGCTAACATACCTCCGCTTTCACTCTCTCCTTGTCCTTGTCGGGCTCCTCGATGGAGTTGATAGTGGCATCCGGCTCGTCAGCGTCCAAAGGATTCGATGTTTGGGCATCTCCTTCGTCCCTGGGAGAATGGCCCACACCTTTCTCAAGCTCGCCGGGCATATTGGCTTCGCCGCCGTCCCGCACGATCTTGCGATCTAGCGAATACTCGCGCAAGAACAACGTCAGGACCAACGCAAATCCAGATATCAATGCCGACATCTTCCATATCGTGCTAATTGCCTCCGACCACGCGTGCAATACAGCATCCCGAAGGGTCACGTCCTAATTTCATTTTTGAAAAAGTGTGGACATCAGCTAGACGATATGACAAAGCCCACTCACAGGAATCAAGTGCACTTTGCTGATGTTGTCATTAAGCTCAGTAGCCGAGGTTCCGAGACCAAGAGTACCGAAATTCGGAATGCTGGCCAGTTTCTGCGGAAGGATGCTCGTGATGATGGCCTCACCGATAGCAAGTCCAACAGCGCTTCCGACCGTACTAGATACACCTTTAGTGAAAGTCAGTACGACAGTATGATGAGCTCACCGAAGGAAGAAATAGCCACTTGAGGCAGTAGCCATGTCTTTCAGGGGCATCGCCGCTTGGAGTGCGACCAGCGGTACTTGGTACAGACAGCCCATCCCGAGAGCGGCAACCAGAGGAAAAGTACGCTGTCTAGCACTGTATATATACTCAGCATGATAAAAAGCACGTGAGGTAATAGAAAGCGCACAGGCTTGACGTATAGTTC
The DNA here is from genome assembly GCA_038089875.1 of Fistulinella prunicolor. Lineage (NCBI taxonomy): Eukaryota > Fungi > Basidiomycota > Agaricomycetes > Boletales > Boletaceae > Fistulinella > Fistulinella prunicolor. The sequence goes on from JBBPLP010000138.1 coordinate 39,351, forward strand.
AGCATGGTCATCAGACTCATCCCAAGGGTCAACACAACATATGCTATCCGTACAATCGGTCGACATTTTCCTGTCTTTGACATGATAAATCCGGCAGCAATAGATGTGATGGAAATCCCAAGCAAGAAGGTGATCATCCTATGTACACAGCGTGAGTCGAAGGTCAGGTAGAGAATGACACAGTCTATACTTGACTCCGGCACCAGTAGCCGATGCTCCGAGTACTGGAATAAGTCAATTCTCATACTTTTACAGTAAGAGGGTAGACTGACCTTGGTAAAACAGGGGTAGGTAACTCGATGTTAAATTCAGTCGAAAAAAGCGGAACTTGATCATCCTTTACTCACTATGATGTTGAATAAGAGACGACCGCATGAATAAAGCCAGTGACGAGAATGACGGCAGTGGTGCGAGTCTTCGATATCTTGTTAGATACGCTGCAAATCCGCTAGCATAACACCCCACCTTGAACAATCGTCCAGGGAGAATGGCAGACCGCTTCGTAAACACTTCATTGGCGCCACCCGCAACGAGTAAAACAGTTCCAATGACAAGCGGGGCAATCGTCTTGGCGTCCGCCCCTTACCGAGCCACATCATTACGGCGCAATACGGCGAATACAAATGATGCTTACATGTTGACTGACTAAAGTCAAAGCCGATTAGTAAACAGACAACACCCCCGACGATACAAACGAGTCCGATAAAATCGAATTCGGCAACTTGTTCTCGGATCGAACGTTTTTTATGAGGGTTGAGGTTGAGGAAAGTAAAGATGATAGCTGATGCAACACCGCCGGTCGGCCTAGAGACGGTTGTCAGTGTGAAAAATAGGACGCTGGATGGTAAGTAATGATGGCCTCACAGGTTGATGAAGAAACACCATCTCCAGGAAACGTGCTGCGCAAGTGCCTTTATTAATATAGATGGGTAAGTGGGTAGCAAGACTAACAAAGGGCAGGAGACTCACACCCCCGACAAGCGGTCCTGTGACGCTGTGAAAATAGATTATATGCACACGTGCGAAAGATGTACTGGGAGATATCTTGCCTTGCAATGCCACCCATGGCACCAGATATCCCAGCGTACCGACCCCGACTACATGATCAGTGAAATAGTAAATCAAGATTCGGTGACTCACTCTTTCAATGGTACAATATCCGAAATAATGATGACCACGAGTTGCGAAATCCCACCTCCGCCGCAGCCCTGAATGGCTCTGCACACGATCAACCAAGTCATACTCTGCGCCGCTCCACACATCGCAGAACCAAACTACAAACAGGTATGAGTATAAGGAAGACACATGCATTTTGACGCTCTTACCAAAAATATGAATATACAGGAGTAAAGGACCGGTTTCCGCCCTGCAACGTGTGTCAGGGATGTCGCACACAACATCATAGCGATGGAGCATTGGTACCCACCAAACATATTCGACAATTTTCCGTATAGCGGGCCGAAAGCAGCTGCGGAGAGCATGTATGCGCTGAACAGCTCCTATGGTTGGAACAAAATCTTGGCACGTATCGTGGTACAACACAACGTACCTGCCGACCCAGCTATAGCTACTTCCACCCCCGAGATTTTCCACGATTGTTGGGAGTGCAGTTGCTACGATTGTCTGGTAACCACGTCCACACCGACACCATTATAAGAAACACATCCCGGGACCACATATGACTACTTGGACTCACCTGGTCCATTTTTGACAAGAACAAGGCGCATACCAGACCAAAGAACACGATTCCCAACCTATTCTTGGGCAGGACATGTTCTTCCTTGTCTTTCCATGAAGCACCCGGTCGTTCTTTTTCCTTCTCGATGTGCGCGTTTTCTTGCGTTGCCGTAGCCATTCTGTCACTGCACAACTTGGTTCCAGCGTTTTCCTCTCTTGCGACGCGTGTTTAAGTCGTGTGAGAGAGGACGATCATCGGCCTGAATAAATACTCAGAGAAGTTGAGTCACGAGATGGGCGAGATGAAACATCTTCCCTCATACCTCAGTATTGAGTTGGCACCGGCGGCCAACGGGACTTCGAATTTTTCTGATCCTAATCACCGCTGCAAAGAGCACGTGCGAAGAACTTCTCACTTCGAATACCCATCGCGGTGGTGAAAGTGATGGAGGGACCGTCTGGACAGTTGTCGACCCATGTCCATCAGGCACTCTTTTGAGGACCAAATACAGTGCGTGCAGTGACAGGCAGGGGAGCGGTATTAAGCTGGCAGGGGCTTCAAGCCTAGGTTGAAAGATCTCGTTAAGGGGCTAGTACTACTAGCATATTGTTCAGTGTCAGTGGTGTAAAACGAAATGCAGCTTTGAGCCCGAGGGTTTCCATCGACCCTTTGTATACGCACCCGGTGGCAGAATAGAAAACTTGGTCATGAACATCCACCAGGTACGTGACTCGAACGGGAATGAATGTAGCGTCTGCAAGAAAGTCGGCATTAGAGGAAACGGTACGGTCAGAATTTTCACAAACGGCGGGGCGTTCTCTTGACACATCCATCATATTCGCATGCATGATCAAGATGCCGGGCTATGGTGGTCTGCGATGCGATGCGATGCGAACGGGATCCTGATTGAGCAAAATATATAAGCACATTGCAACTGTGCTTGCTCGCATAAACAAGTATAACAAGCTCGTGGATTGTAGCTTGTTCAAGGGCGTCCGATGGAAAAAGAAAAGGTAGGAGGAAACTTGAGTGACCTACTAACTCGCGGATTATCGGACACTTGAAGTTTTTGCGTCCACTTTATCTCGTCCAATACGTACATAAATCTAGACGATATATTTTGACGCTGAAAATTTGTCCATGCGAGCAACAGACATGCTATCTGCGAGCACTAGGCCACTACGTTCACATTCTCCTCATCCTTTTCTGGCTTCTCAGTGGGCCGACCATGCTTGTAGAAGGTGACATCGGGGTCGTCGTCGTCCAAAGGTTTCGATGCTTGAGTATCTGCTTCGCCCTTCGAAGATTGACCTGCCCCTTTCTCAAGCTCTCCAGGCGTATTTGATTCGCCACCGTCCCGCACGACCTTGCGATCTAGCGAGTACTCGCGCAAGAACAACGTCAGGATCAACGCAAAGCCAGACATCAATGCCGACATCTTCCAGATCGTGCTAATTGCCTCCGACCACGTTTGCAATACAGCATCTCGAAGGGTCACGTCCTGATTTCATTTCCGAAAAAAAATATAGGCATCAGCTCGACGATATGACAAAGAAGGATGCGTACTCACAGGAATCAAGTGCACTTTGCTAATATTGTCGTTGAGCTCAGAAGCCGTGGTACCGAAGCCAAGACTGCTGAAATTCGGAATGTTGGCCAGTTTCTGCGGAAGGATGCTCGTGATGACGGCCTCGCCGAGAGCAAGTCCGACAGCGCTTCCGACCGTACTGGGGATACCCACATTTAGTCAAAATCAATGCAACAAGGCGATGATGAACTCACCGAAGGAAGAAATAGCCACCAGAGGCGGTGGCCATGTCCTTCAGGGGCATCGCTGCTTGAAGTGCGACTAACGGCACTTGGTACAGACAGCCCATTCCGAGAGCAGCAACCAGGGGAAAAACTATCTGTTCAGCGCTTTATGTAGATATATTGAGCACGGTAAAGGGCGTGTAAGTGATCAAACACGTACGGGCTTGACATAAAGTTTAGCATGATCATCAAACCCATCCCAAGGGTCAACACAACGTATGCTACCCATATAATTGGTCGACATCTTCCTGTCTCGGACATGATATATCCGGCAACAATAGATGTCACGGAATTCCCGAGCGAGAAGGTGATCATCCTAGTGTACACGGCGTGAGTCGATAGTCAGGTAGGGAATAGTGTAACCTGTACTTGACTCCAGCACCAGTGGCTGATGCTCCGAGTACTGGAACAGGTCAGTTCCATGCTTTTATGGTAAGAGGGTAGACCGACCTTGGTAAAACAGGGGCAGGTAACTCGACGTAAAATTCAGTTTAGAATTATCGAACTTCGCCCTTCTTTACTCACTATGATGTTGAATAAGACACAACTGCGTGAATGAAACCAGTAACAAGAATGACGCCGGTAGTGCGAGTCTACGACATCTTATTAGATATATCGTAAATCTGCCACTATGACGCCTCACCTTGAATAAACGCGCGGGGATGATTGCGGACTGTTTCGTAAACACTTCATTGACTCCACCCACAATGAGCAAAACAATTCCAACAACAAGCGGAACGATCGTCTTTGCGTCGGCCCCTTTGACAAGCTACATCATTACGGCACACGCGGCGAACACAAATGACGCTTACATGTTGACTGACTAAAGTCAAAGCCGATTAGTAAACAGACAACACCCCCGACGATACAAACGAGTCCGATAAAATCGAGTTCGGCAACTTGTTCTCGGATCGGGCGTTTTTGATGGGGGTTGAGATTAAGGAAAGTAAAGATGACAGCTGCTGCAACACCGCCGGTCGGCCTAGAGACGGTTGTCAGTGTGAAAAATAGGACGCTGGATGGCAAGTAATGATGGCCTCACAGGTTGATGAAGAAACACCATCTCCAAGAGACGTGCTGCGCAAGTGCCTTTATTAATATAAATCGATAAGCGGGTACTAGGATTAACAAAAGGCACGAGACTTACACCCCCGACAAGCGGTCCTGCGACGCTGTAAAAATAGTTAATACGTACATGTACTATTCTGGGAAACATCTTGCCTTGCAATGCCACCCATGGTACCAATGAGCCCACCGTACCGACCTCGGCTACATGACGATCAGCGGAATAGTAGTGGTCAGAATTCGATGACCTACTCTTTCAATGGTACAATGTCTGAAATAATGATGATCACAAGTTGTATGATTCCACCCCCGCCAATACCCTGGACGGCTCTGCACACGATTAACCAATTCATATTCTGCGCCACTCCGCACATTACAGAACCAAACTAAAAACAGACATGAACGCCAACAGGACACCCATATTTTTGGCACACATACCAAAAAGATGAGTATGCAGGAGTAAAGGATCGGCTTCCGCCCTGCAATGCGCGTCAAGGGGGTGTCCACGGCGTCATGGCAATAGAGTGGTGCACCTACCGAACATATTTGACAACTTTCCGTATAACGGGCTGAAAGCGCCTGAGGATAGCATGTATGCACTGAATAGATCATGTTGTTTGATCGAACATCTGACACACGCAATTGCAAGGCGACGTACCTGCCAACCCAGCTATAGTTGTTTCCACCACCGAGATTTTCCACAATCGTCGGGAGTGCAGTCGCTACAATTGTCTGGTCACCATCGTCAGAACACATACCGAGACCACATATGACTATTTGGACTCACCTGGTCCATTGTTGCCAGGACCAAGGCGCATATCAAACCAAAGAACACGACTCCCAACCTGTTCTTGGGCAGAACGTGTTCTTCCTTGTCTTTCCATGAAGCACCCGGGCGTTCTTTTTCCTTTTCGACGGGCGCGTCGTTCTGTGTTGCAGTACCCATCCCGTCTCACGTCAGTACGCAACGCGATTCAAGCTTGTAAGATATGTTCAGTTTGCGTAGGAGGTACGTTCAACCTATAGAATCACCCGGTCAGAGCTGAGACGCGAGATGAAACATCCTCTCTCTTACCGCTTGGCACCGACCGAGGAGACCTCGAAAATTTCCAGCCTTATTACCACATCAGAGCGAACAAACCTATTCAGTTGAACAAGCTATCACTTAGAATATCCATAATAGACCGAGAACAAGAGTCCACAGGGGGGGAGCTGCTGAGTGACCCAGCGAGAAAGGCGATGGAAGAACGGTCTGGGCAGTCAACCCGGTCTGGGTGAAGGCAGGGAGCGACTCCTCCGAGGATTTTCGTCGGCTGACTCGCCTGTGAGTGGAACTGCCATGAGTACCATGATACTATGTACTTACGTAGAGGGATTGGTCGATCTCACAGGCATTCCCAGTACCACCAGTGCTTTCTTTGTTTCACCACACCGAAGCTTCAGCCTGTTGACATGCATCCACCATCTTCGAGAAGTGATGGTCGGAAGGTCGTCCCCCTCGCTTACATCAGCACACTAAATAATCATTGCCATATTTACAACGAAGTACATAGGCGGCCGACATTGAACTCTCCCACCATCGCCATGTTCAACGTGAAACGGAAACCCCGCGATAAACCCACCAATCGCCTCCCATCAACACGTCAAAAACACGCGGACGCGTCGCATACGAAACCACCCCGAACGTCGCGCGAGAATCTCACGCTCGCGGACTG
>JBBPLP010000139.1:0-45597 GCA_038089875.1 Fistulinella prunicolor
TTGGGGTTTCTCCTAAACGCGATGTGAGAGGTGTCGAAGACGAGTTGAAACAATGCTGACCGCCTCAAAGTTGAAGGGAGCTCTCCTTGGACGATTTCTTTTTTTCCGTGCCTCCTCCTCTGCCTTGCGGGCTCTTTCCTTTGCTTCTTCCTTTTCCTGTTTTGCCCGTTTCTTTGCGGCGTCCTTGTCGGCGGCGGGGGAGCGGAGGATTTGGGCATCGGCGCTTTCTGAGCGACCATGCGATCGGCGTTCGGGTGGGCGCGATTGCTTGTACAGATTTGCAAGGGTAGACAAGGACGGATCGTTGTTAAACTGGGTGCTCCACGATGCGAGTATGGAGAGCAATTTCTTCCTGACTTTGGGCTCGGCAGTGGGGTCGGACGCGAGGTGCCTGAGGGCGTCGACGAGCTGGTCGTCCATGCATGCCGCTAGACGTGGGAGGGTGAGCGCGCGTGTGCGAGGCGGTGATGGACCTACTCTGGAATTTGTGATCGCCGTTCTCCACGAGGGCTTTGAGAATCTGGTGGGCGTCAAGAGGCGGGGAGAATGATGTTCGATGGCACGTACCACGAGAGCACGGTACTTTTGATGGTTGTCACCATGCTTGATCTTCTTTCGGATGGCTCTGGATGCTTCGGAGGGCCTGGTTGGTGCGATCAGTCGGGTTGGAGGGGACAGAAGATAAGGAACTACCCGGTAGACTGGAGACCGATGGAGGCTGCTAGCTCTGGTATACTGATGGGAGATGTAGCTGCGGTCGAGGGAGGGGATGTGCGGACACGTACCCGTCGTATGCTTCGTCGTCGTAGGTGGGCGAGGTGAGGATCTCTACCCAGTCGGTGATGGAGGACTGTGGGGGGAGGTTGAGGAGATGAGGAGGGGGCGGGTGGTGGACGTGAACTCACGTGTGGTTTATCGCGGTTGAGCGCGGAGACGGCAAGCTTGAGCGCAGACATGCGACGCCGTGCGCGGGTGCGGGGGTTAAGACGGAACGCACCGGACAACGATAACACGACTACCATATATGGAAGGTTTCTTTGGACTACACAGAATGACATCATGAACCCCGTCCAGAGTGGGACAACGTGGCACGTTGACGTCCTCACGGTGGCGTACAGGCGTCATCGAACGCGGTCACGTCTACTTTTCTACCGTCCCAAAGTACAACATGAGCAAGTCGAGAGCCTCGACGATGTCAAGAATCTGCACATGCTCCTCGTCCCTCGTCCGCCCCAATTTAGCGTCTACGAGGACCAGCCCGCGTCGGCGAGCGATAAAAGTAAGGATGAAATGACGGTGCTCTCAGAGGGTGCGGACGCGGTACCAGCGGCAGAGACAAGAAACACTACCGTCTGTTCACTGTAGGAAAGAAGAAACTGCCAGAGACCGAAGGCAGTCATAACGTGTTCTGGGCCACCGTGACTGCGGTCGGAGAAATGATGTATGAAACAAAGACACGAGGTAAAGTGTAAGAAACTATACGGACGGATGTCTGACCCCGGGTCAGGAGTGCGACACAAGGGACCCGTCCGTTTAGCTGGAAGGAGCGTTTACGCCATCGCGAACAGGAAAGGGCGGGTGCCATCGGACAATGCAACGCACTTGGCGTACCATCTGACGCATCCGAGCGCCCCGGGTGCGGTGCAGGAGGAACTCGGTATTCACACTGCCTCGTCGTTTGTGATTCAGACCAAGAATCCACACGCGGACGCGCCGAAATACGGGGGTAATGTGGGATTGCCTGCCGGCAGGCGCGCACAGTATCATGACGTGATCCTGGACCGTGTGTGCGAGCGAGGATCGCAGGGGCGACACGCGTATGGGCTGCGATTCACGGCGTGTCACTGTGTCGACCTGCTCGAGTATGAAGATACAGAACCGCTGATGATCAGCGTACACAGTGACGAGTCTGGGGGACCGACGGGGACAAGGTGGGTGTGTCAGCCCAAGATAGAACGGGATACTGATGCTGCAAAGCACTCGAGGAGGCGGGAGAAAGGGAGACGCAAGAGATGGTGGAGGATATATTCGCGTTCCCTGCGGAGGCGCTGCAAGGAGAGTGGATCTAGGATTACAAGTACTGTACTAGGTAGTTTGCTCTGATTGATCGGGGTCGTCGTTGACGCGAAGGACCTTTATCCACTCGCGATAGTTGAAGTTGCCATGGCGATCTGTAAAGGAGCTATTGAGGAACTTGTCGATCTGGGGGGCGGTGAGTGGCGGGGGACGGGGAGGGCAGAAAGGGCACCTCTGGCTGATCCATGCGCTCGCCGACCTCTGCCATCCACTTGCGGAGTTCGTCTGCCTTGATGATGCCGGTGTCGCCCTCGTCAAAGCACTCAAAGGCGTCGGTGAGGTCGACTTCGGGGTCGAACTGGAAGAGACGTTCGCTCATCATGGTGAGGAACATGGTGAAGTTGACGCCGGCGTCCGGAGAGTGGGCGGAGGAGGTGCCGGGACGGGCGGCGAGGAGGGCGTCGAGGGTGGCCTGTGAGGGGGACATGCCTGTTGGGGGTGAGCGGGGGGTGAAGCGGGGGGGGCGGGATGGACGGACCGAGACTGGCGAAGAGCTGGCGGAGATCGGGTTCTGTGATGGCGCCGTCCTTGTCATTGTCGATGAGGTGAAAGGCTTCCCTGAACTGGTTTATTTGGGGCGTCTGGAATAGCGAAAAGAGGCCGGATGGCTCTCGTCGCTGGCGGGACTTGGCGGGATGGAGGGACATGGGAAGCGGTGGTCTTGGCAGGAACGGAGGATATTCCGACGAGGCTTGGCGATAATTCTTGGCAGTGTGCTTGGCGAATTCTTGGCGTCTGATGGCGATCTTTGTAGGCTTGGCAGTATTTGAATTTGAAGTATCGGCTTCTATCGTGGACCAGCTTTGTACCACGATGACGACGACGACGACGGTGTCCGCGGAGAGCGAGCGCGAGGGCCACGTCTGCGAGTGGGTCGGTTGCTCCTCCGCCTTCCCCGACGCTGAGCTGCTCTACAATCATCTCTGCAACGACCACATCGGAAGAAAGTCCACCAACAACCTCTGCCTCACCTGCAAGTGGAAGGACTGCGGCACCTCCTGCGCTAAACGAGACCACATCACAAGCCATCTCAGAGGTCCGTTCTCCTCCTCCCCCTCCCCCTGCCCCCCTCTCACCTCCCCCACAGTACACACGCCCCTCAAGCCCCATGTATGCGAGGTCCGCCTCCTCCCTCGTCTCCGCTTTCTCCCGCTTATCACCCCTCACACAGATCTGCTCAAAGTCCTTCAAGCGTCCACAGGACCTCAAAAAGCACGAAAAGATACACACGGAGGAACATCACGCCCAGCACAAGCACTCCAAGGCCATCACCGTAAACGACCCGGTATACGTCTCCCGTGTCCGCGGCGATCCTCCTCCGCACAAGGGCGCCCTCAACAAGGCCCTCTCCATCAAGCCCGCCGCAGCACACCCCGCCGCGGCCCTCCCCCGTCCCAGACAGCCCGCGCCCGACCAAGACGCCCTCCGCCACCTCCCCTCCTCTGCCTACGACCTCTTTCTCCACAACCAGCTCCCCTCCTGGGACACCCACAAACCGTCCCCCGCCCCGCCCCACCGCAACAAGCGCTCGCACGACCATGCCGTAGACGACTTTTTTGCCGACGTCAAAAAGAGAAAGGTCGTCCCCTCGTACGACGCCCGTGCGTATCTCCCCGTCTCTCCTCCCCCGTCCCTCACCCTCCCCACAGAGATGGTCCAACGTCTCAACGACATGGCGTATGGCCACGACACCGCCCAGTACGACTTTAACCCCCGCTCCGTCTCCTTTGACGTTCGCACACCGGAGGAGCTCGCTGCCGTCAACGAATTCCTCATCACGCTCGGGCGTGATGTCGTCCAGCAACCCGCCCACGCCCACGCCCCTGCCGATCGCTTCTCCCCCTCGGCCTACTTTGATACCGACGGTCTCAACCATCTCGGTCTTGCGGGCTTGCCTGGCCTTGCACCCTCCCAGTCCTTTTCGCACGAGCCTGCTTACTCCCATCCCTCACACCACTATCCGTCTGGCCCGTACCCCTCCCCACCCGCCTCCTTTACCAGGTCTACCCACCCGTCTCAGCATCCTTCCCCGTACTCGTCCCTCTCCACCCCGTATCCAACCAATCAGATCCCGCACAACCGTCCCGTGTCTCCCTCCCACAATATGGGCCTGTCATCCTATGTCTATCCTTCCACCTCTCCCACAGGTCGTCTCCATTCCACTCCCCCCCTCGATCCCACCTCCCCCCACTCCTCCAGCTCCACCCCCTCCAACGCCACGCCGCCCCATCACCCCTCCCTCTCCGACTCGTTCTCCTCGTTCGACTACTGTGTACCCCGCGGTGCTGCTCCTCCCGTACAGTTGGCTCCTCACGATCACTGGCGCAAACCAGTCCACACCATCATCAACACCCTCAAGACCGCTCCCGCATCCGTCCGAGACCTCCCCGAGCCCGAGCCCCCTGTCAACTGCAGTGGTCTGCCTGCCGAACCCAGTTCTCCGCCGTCTCACACGTCCAGCTCTCTTGCCTCTTCGAGCACCCTCTATCCTCTCCTCCTCCCCGAGGATTCGGACCTCAAGCTTCCCTCGCTCAAGCCGGATGCCGGTCCGCTCAGGTTACCTCCCATCACGGAGATGTATCGTTCCCTTTCTCCCGTCTCCGCACCTCGCTCACCTGACACCTCCCGCGGAACCACACCCAGCTCAACGAGGTCTTCTCCTGTTCCGGCTCACAGGACCCTTGCTCACCTCCACTCGATCACGGAATCGTCGGAAAATGACGACCTCGCTAGCAAGGTCAACAAGATCGAGCTGGCGCACTCGCACGAGGAAAGGAGACGGCATGCCGAACTTATTCGGCACTTGCTCGTTAAAATTAACGAGAATTACAAGCTACGTCTTGGATCAGAATCTCCAAAGTTGTTCCCGCGCAGTCCATCTGTAGACGTCGAGATGGCTACCGCTTGATGCTCTCCCGTCTTGATCTCGTGTCATCCTGTATTCATATATGTCGAATCGAACGTGTCCATACATTATTACAAACTATGCATTTCCGGTATGCTAGGTACGCTTCAGAGTCAGTTTAATCTTGGGAGCGCTGCTCGAAGGTGTCATGCAAGGCTCAATGTCTTCCATCGCTGACAGCGGCGGGCTCGTCGCCAGTGGGGATGGAACCGCAGCATTAAAATTAAAGGATGCATTCTGTGACGGCTTGCTGAAACCACCGAATCCTGATGCGCTCGGAGTCGCCGGTGGTGGACTGCTGCCAGACGGTGTCGCGGGAACAGGGGGAGCGCCGCTGTTGAACTCTGCCCACCGGGGGCATTTTCGGTTGGTTTCTGTAGAACCATATTAGACCCGGGGACAGCACACAACACAAGCCGAGTCACGTACTCATGTGTCCCATCTGACCGCAATGACCGCAGCGCCGCTGTAAACGCCTGGGGTGAGCACGCGGCACGACGAAAAGAAGAGGGGATCGTCACCGTCGTGTCCGGTTTCAGTGGGCGACTGAGCTGCATCGGGGTACCCCCTTCCTTGACGATCTTTGCATTCTTGCGGTGTAACCGCCGTTCCTGGTTCTTCTTCATCCTCGCGATACGTTCCTCCAACCTGTGTCAGCCATAATGTCAGGTGGCAGTTTCTACAACAGGATCTGACGAGCTTGGCGCACCGCTTCTTGTATCGCTTGTCTGTGTCCGCATCCCCAGTTGGCGCGAGGTTATCCGCCAGCGTCGCCTCTTCCTCGATCGCATGACGTGCGCGGATGTACGCCCGAATGACAGCTGGATCGCGGATGATTTCTGTTTGCCATTCGTCATCGACCTAGCAATGGTTGTGATTCTTGGCTCAACACAAAACAGGCAACCAACCAAGCGTTTTATTCGCAGCACCTTGCGGCTACCCTCTGGACCCAGACTCAATTCCCGGTCCCGTTCCAAGGACGATCCCCGACTAAAGGCTGGAGAAGCGGGTCGTCCCGGAGCGGGGGACATGATGGGGGAGAAAGGCGTCTCAATTCTCAGGGATGTCTGTCTCTGCGCAGGTTTTTTAGGGTCAGGAGCGGGTGGTGCTTCGTCCTCGGGCGTCAGCTGTGGCTCGTCCTTGCGGCTCAACGAATCAAATTGCGCTTTCCATATCCTCTCGATCTCAGACTTGTAGATCTGTTGTTGTTCAGCAACGTTGTACCTGTGAGCCGACTTGGGTCGATTTTCAGCCTCGGCTGGGGGGTCGCATGAATGGGGAACTATATCAGAATGCAGCTCACGCACCAAGTTTTTGCTCGTAGTCCTCCCCCGCTTTCACGAAGATATCCTTCATGGATATTCGAATAAAGCTAAACGCCTCCCCTCTGCCGGTAGGGTCACCTTCACCATGCAACCGAAGCATGGCCTTGGCTTGAGTAGCGAAAAGAAAGTTCTTGGTCGTGATCCATGGTGCAAGCTGTTGCTCTACCGAAAGCTTAGATTCACCCTCATCGTCCTCCGTTTGTTCCGCCGTTTGTGTATACCCGGAATCCTGCAGGTGGCGTTGCCCAACCTGCATGCTCTCCATGAGGACAACCTGTTCTGGTCCGACCATCTTGAGCATGTCAACATCGCTCGGGATGGTGACAGACGCCTTGAGGCGCCAAAAGCCTTGGTGAGGTCCTCGGCGGTGGTATTCCATGAACTCTTTCAATCTCTGCCGCATTTGAAGCTCATTCTGATCTGGAAAATATTTCATCAGACGTGAAATCTTGAGACGCTCTTCGGCACTCTTCCTAAGGAGTTTGAACGCGATGATCTGAAGTCTGTATTTGATCGTATTTGTTATTTTTCGCGAGTGGGGACCTGGAACTTCTGTCACAGGATAGCTCTGTCCAATGACGAACAGGTTCTTGATCTCCCGCAGGTAATATTTCGTGTCGCCTTTTGTCGTACTCCTATACATCTTTCTATGAGTACGACCACATGTCAAGTCATGAAGCACTCCGTACCTCACGGCAAGAAAGTCGGTGGGATAGGGTTTGTGACGGAAGAGCGGTGCGCGCACAAGATTGTTGTAGAGAGCGGGGAAAGTTTGCCCAGGATAGACGTAACCGAACTTCATAAATGGTGATTCATCCTGCGGTTCGAGCACAAACGGCACACCAAGGTCGAGCTAAAGTGGATTCTACGTGTCAACGCAACACATTCTTTGCAATTAGCCAAAACCCACCCTCGGCATGTAATCATCTTTTTCATCCTTTTTGCGATAATAATTAACGAGTATACTACCCATACCAAAGTTTGGAATAATGGGAGGATGCTCCTCCTGTAAGATAATGAGCGTGCATCGAACCCAAGACAAGGACAAACCGCACAGAGTATTCCCAAAGAACAAAGTTACTGGTATCCTTGAGCGTGAGATCGCTCGTCCTGTGGAGACCTTCGCCGATATTGCCACCCTTCCCAATCTTTCGCCCTGCCTTGTCCTTTTTCTTCTTCGCAGTCCGCACTTTGCTGAAACGGATTTCGATGTTGGTAGGAAACTGCAAAGCTGGTCGATGGAAAGAACGCGCTTCTTGCTTGGAGAGCCGGGTCTTGTACTGAGGGTCACAGAGTCTAGCAGCATGTTACAAATAATGATCATCGGAAAGACTCACGAATGGTAGTTGGAGTTTCTGCGCAGGGTACGCATGTTCCACAACCAGCTGACCGAAAGTCTGACGGACACGATGTCGACCACCTTCCTTCGCAACTTCGTACAAGTGGTCGTTTGAAAGGTTAAATTTATCGCGAGACTGTGCATTGTCCGCTCTCAGCCGTTTCCGGGGCCTGACCGTTTCTACCGCTAAAATCGGTGAACGTGCAACCTACATGCAAAGCCGATGAAAACATACCCGCTGGACGCTCCTCGCTCGCAACATCCTCCTCGTTTAATTCCAAGTGAGTAAAGTCACGGAACGGTGCTCCTGGACCCCATATGATACTCTGCGTCCACGCACCCGACTCAAGGGATTTGTTCACCGGGGTCGTTAAATTGTCTGTTTCTTGCGCTGGACCCCGGACGATTTTGCTGGGTACGTATACGATGTCCTCCTCCCAATTCGACAGCAACACAAGGTCGAAGCTTCTGTCGTGTAGGGGGAGCGTTATAGGGAGCGTTGAATTCTCGCGCTCCTGGGAGGCATAAGTAATTGTCAGGACAAAATCGGAGGCATTACCTCGATGGCTTTCACTAGGTCGTTCTCGATGCTCCCAGCAGAAACAACTTCTTCCACACGCTTGCTCTCATTCTGACGCTGAGTATCACCCGCAACAGCTTCAAGGAAGCCTCGGGGGACGTCCCTCTTGCGCGGATATATGCTTTCGACTGGACGGTGTTGACAAAGGTTATCACAAGCGAAGGGACGCTTTACTGACCGGTAAGGGGTCGCTTTGCGATTCTGGACTTCTTTCCCGTATAACCCTTGAACAAGTCGGAGAAATCGAGAATTTTGTTCTTCTCAAAGCCCGGAAACCGCTCGTAAACTGTTTTTGGTCTCTCGATAAGCCGCTTGACGATCCTCACGCGCCTTTCGTTAAGCCGCACCGAGGCTGGAGACTGCGCTTCAACTTTGACGACGTCACCGGTAAAAGACTCGTTCTCAAGTTCCCTATCCACTTCATCCTCGTAGTCCTCGCCTTGGTCTGCGCCAACGGCCTCCTCGTCTTCCTCCCATTTATCATTGTAAATCTGCGAGGCTTCCAACGCAGGCAAGCCGGTGATTCCAAGGCTGCTGGTGAGACCATTACCTGTCGGCAAAGACAAGCCTTGGAGAACGTTGTTGAGCGAGAAGCCTGTCAAAGTCGAGATAACATCGGACTCTTCCTGAGGAAGGAAATGATCAGGACGTGGCGTCCAAGGGTAGAGAACAAACGTACTTGATTGCTCATGTCAGACTTGGTGGTGGTCGCGGGCCAAACTGGGGCCGCTAGTGATGATGAGGTAATTCGGCCAGTTAAGTAAGTCATGGGCAAGCAGTGAAAGCACGCGCGTCTCTCAGCGCTCCTTTTGCACATTCACCATGTCCGTGCCCAAGGAAACCTCTGAAAAGCTGGAAGTGAGTACCGACATATCACCTTTGTCTCTCCATTGTTTTACTCTTCATCCAGACTTTTCGTGCAGGCATCGCCTCTGTCGCGCAAGACATTATCTTTCACGCCTTCCCAGCCAAGGTGAGCAAATTACAGTCTGCAATGTCCCAAGTCACTGAATGTTACGTAGATAATGTGCGACCCGTTCGAGCCAGTGTTTTAACACCAGCTAACTCCTTACAGCGAGCTCTCGGCCACCATTGAGTGCTCCAATGCTCCAGATTCACCCTATAACATCTCGCATGCCGCTACATCTACAGATCCGCGCGTCTACCCACCACCCGCGTCACTTGATTCCAATGGCCCCTCCTCGAAACGGAAGCGCGTGGAAGACGGCATTGTGCCGTTGACGAATGACATCGCAAATGCAAGGTATCCTGAACTCGTGCATGCGAATAATCACATCTTGAAGCTGCAAGAAATCATCAAAGCGGAATGTGCACAACTGTCCGACTCTTGTGTGGGTCAGCTTGGCTGCTTACTCTCACCACATACTTAGATAGATACAGGACAAGGTCAAGCTCTGGGTTAACTTGACGATGCCAAAGTGTGTCTGAATTTACCTAGTGTGCGATATAAATTTGCTGATCCATCTCAGAATAGAAGAGTGGGTTTGCATTTGACATACCATTTGTTGGTTTTCTAAATTCTTATCTCCATTTAGTGGCGATAACTTTGGTATGTGCCAATAAATTTCTTTTGATTACACTAACGGACCACAACATTGGCAGGTGTCCAGATACAAGAGGGTAAGTGTCGCGACTTGTGTAGGCTGCAACCTAAGTTCTCGTTCTAGAGGTTCTCAGCGAGCTACTTCGCTCTCAAGAGAGCGCATACAATATCCGTGACAGTGTTCGGCAAAATTACCTGGCCAGAGCCAAGATATGCTCAAAGCTCATCAAATATCCCAATATCGAAGATTACACGGTGAGTTTCTACGCGCCTTTGTCGTGATAAACCCTCATCTGGCCGCAGCTTTCACTCAAAGAGCATGATGAGAAGCAACTTTTCTTTGCTCGCCAGAACCTCGTTGATATTAGAAATGTTTACGCTGTGATGACGGACATCCTGCACAAGAACATCACAAAAGTGAGTGGAAACATTTTTGCAGGGTCTCGTCAAGTTGACTCCCACCAGATACGTGCGCCAAGGGGGAACAACAGGGCTGGTTTATACTGATGACTAGATGGACACGATGTTGCCCATTCATTCTCGTCCATTTACACAGTGTTGTGTCAGAATGAAATAGATGCATGCTCCCTCCTCATTATTTAAGTTATATTCTAGGTACTTTTTCCCCCGAGGATCATTCAGCCTACACCGAGATCGTTTTAAAGATATTGAAGCCGTCCAATGCGGTACTGATCACTGTCCCAGGAATTTGAGGGTGCCAATGAACTTCCTTTACGTCTCTCTGCCCCTGGTGTACAAAGAGCAGTTGGGGTGGGACATCTCGGCTGCCTTCTTGCGTTTCGTTCATTGACGAACCAACTTCCTCGTCGTCTTGCTCAACCCCCAAATCCCAAAGCGTAACTTGTGCATCGGCACCAGATGCGGCAAATATTGAGTCCTCCGTTGGATGCCATTCGATAGAGGTGATAGGATCATGATGCCACGTAAATGCGGCAACGGGGCTAGGTACCTGACGGGGCGATCTGACGGAAAATGAGTCAGCCCTTCCTATGGAGACCGAAGGGCTTACTCACCCTGGTTTGCTGACATTACGAAGATCCCATACTTTGATCGCACCGTCATCCCCCCCGCTGATTAACAAGTAATTCGTAATCTTGTTCCAGCTGATGACATTCACATCGCTCTCGTGTGCAGGATCAATGCCGGTGACGCTTCGCCGTCCTTTGCTGCGCACGTCCCATATCTGAATGCTATGATCGGCTGAGCAAGATGCAAAGACAGTAGGTTCCGATGGGCTCCATTGGATATCTTCAACACTGGACGTATGAGATATGAAAGGTTGCGCAAGAGCATTAAATCCAGAGGGCGTCGACGTCGTAAGATATATTTTTGAGTGGACATCTCCCGTAAGGAGCCTGAGCGCAGACGGATTCACTACTGCTGACGCGGCCCAGTCCAAGGCAAAGCCTTCGGCACGTCCATGTGAATTTATTGTAAATACCGGTTTATTTGTTCGCGACCGTTCCCAAGAGTATCCAGGGACATCAAGCGACTCTATGAGCGGTCGGATGTCCCATATGTAAACTTTCCCAGTTTCGGCCCAAGTCGCGGTGTAATAGGGTTGCGAGACAGGAACCAGAGGCGTAGACGGTGGAAGGGGCTGTGAACGAACGCGATTAACACCGCCATTGTGAGGTACAGAACGAAATTCGAGAACGGCGTCTTCATCGAGGGAGTCGTTCTCTTCCTCTTCCTCTTCATCGTCGTCATCTGCAGTGACAGACGTCAAATGAGAAGGAAAACTCTGAGGCCGACAACGAACCTCCATCCCGTTGGGTACGGTGTAAGGAGCTCATCTTGAGAACAGACAACTCGTTTTGGTCCGATCTGGCAGCCTGCGTTCCGGCGACGACATAAGCTGTTGCAGGATATTTTTGCCGTTCGTCGCCGAGGCTATCCCGCAAAACGTCGAAGGACAAGCATGACCAGGTCACATCCATTGAATGACGCATGACGTAGACCGAATCATCTGGTTCTAATATTTCATCTTTCCCAAGGGTATGCGTGCCAGGTATGAATGCCTCTACGACGCGTGGTTGTTCTTCAGGCTCTTCGGTAGTGGAAGGAGCCTCATCAATGTCCATTCCTGATAAAAAGGCACAACGAGGGATGTGTTACAAGCCGTGGAATACATAACAGGTTGTGTTATTGCTCGTACCGTCCGGGGCATCGGCATCCACGACGTCTTCATCTGACTCGAGTTCATCCTCCCATGCATCTTCAAACTCGCCGATGTCGTCGAGTAAGTGTTCATCGCGCTTTGTTGAGCAGCGGGGAGTCTTCGCGTTGACCAACCCATCGTCCGATGGGTCTATCGCAGACCGCTTGGCCATTTCGACTTGCTGGACGCAACAAATATGCGACAGGACATCGATCAAAATGATAGATCACGTGATTGAATAGACAGGGGTTAAGGTTGCGAGAATAAAATAAAATGAAATGAAATAAAAATTGTCAGCATTCCTGCCGTTACCTACTAGTTGCCGACATGGCAGTTTGACTTGCGTGTCTCAGTGGCCGACGTTACCCCTCCAATCAGAAGCGCTTCATTCCAGGCCCTTAAAGAGCCACCTGACCTGAGTCCCACCTCCCTCATTCTGTCCCTTTCACCATGTCCTCACAGATCCTTCTTCCTAACGGGTACGCCCTTTCCTTCAGTTCTCGTAGCCTAATGCCTACTTCATTCTCCTAGATTCGGCTATGTTCCGACTTCTCTCATCTCTCTGGGGTGGTTACTTGCCTGGCAAACGATCCTTGTAGGCAGGGCCCGTAAACGAGCTGGCATCGCATATCCACAGCGTGTGTAAACCATTCGACTATCCGATCGTTTACTTGACGCTATTGTAGTTTACGCCGAACAAGCAGAGGTCAAGGCTAGCCCAGCAGCTTTGGAGTTCAACTGCACCCAACGTTTGTCATCCCGTGTCTTGACATTATTTAATCCGCCGACTTGACCATTTCCTTCAGGAGCTCATCAAAACACGCTCGAGGTTGCGCCCATCGTTACCCTGTCGTGAGCCTGTTTTCGCCCTTGTTTTTACGTCGATTCACGTAGTATCCGTCCAGCACGTTGGTTTTTGGCTTGAAGTGCCCCCATGCTGCTGCCGCGCTGTGCGGCTCGTTTGTTGTTGGACGTATCATCTATACCCTTGGTTACAAAACGGGTAACCCAGGCAGCGTACGCGATTCAGTTTCCAGCCTCGTCGTTTTCTCACTGAAATACCTAGCGAATACCCGGCGCTTTCATCGGAAATATGTCTATGATAGGTAGGCGAGATCCTAGCTTGCGGCGTGCAATTTCACTTATCCCTCTGCAGGACTTCTTGGCAGCGCGTCCTATGCTGCCTACCTCCTTTGGCCTTGAGCTTGATTCATAGGACACGAGACTTTGTTGAATGATTCTGTGATTATGCATTCCCCAAACATGAATATGCAACTGTTGTGAATATACTCGATTGATCAAACGTAAGGGTAGTGGTCACCAACAGATCCATTATCTCCCTTTAGATTTACCGTGGCAAATCTTCGTCAAACATTCAGCTGCTTGAGGTGAAACACGCCTTTGTTATGAACCGACTGTACGTGCGTATGAACGGCTATGGCAACATTATCGAACACGAATCATGGGTGCCTTAGTATTTGTGTCGAAGAGGTTGTGTTCTCTGCAAAAGATAAGCATACATACTATCGGGAAGATTTGAGGGTGTGACAGGTGTTGGAAGTAATTACTCCTATGAACACCTTGTGGCATCACCATCCCAGACGAACAGGTCAAGCAGACCGCCCACAAATCAGAGTCTTTGTATACTTTCCATGTCAGAATCCCCTCGCCGTCTCTCATTTCCTTCGTCCTCGGAGGAATTTGCCTTACCCTCAAGTAAGACGAATGTCTCCCCGGTGGAGGACGGGCCCGCAAGCCCATTGTTTCTCCGTTTTCGTCGCCCGTCGCTGCTTCCCAAGTCGTCGAACTACTATGCCGAAAAACGCATTTACAGTCCACTTGCCATATCCTTCACAATCCCTTCAAATAGGCGTGGAAGCACAAATGGAGAGGAATCAGAAAGTGACAGAGAGCGTATGTACGCGGAAAGTTCACCATCAAGTAGCTCCGGTAATCCAACGCCTCCCATTGTTATGCCAAGCGAAAATGACACAGAAGAAACCCGTGGCGAGAATGACAAAGTGTCTTTGAATCCCTCCACTCCGCCATCAAGTCGAAATCTGAGTGCGCTCGACAATGAGTCACTTTTCAGCTCTGCCACAGTCGGGTCGAGGCGCCTGACGTATCCAGTGAGTGGTATTGTCACATAACCATTTACGAGCCTTAAGAGTCTTCCTTTATGGCTGCAAAGTTGAAACCCCCAAGGATATTGAACTTACTGGCCGAGTCCCGCCCTGAAGAGAACGAAGTCAAGTCTGAAGCCGCCTTCCAACGCCTCTTGGCTTCCTGTTCTGACCTTCCGTTACAACCTCGTACGCCACGCGCACCGTCTGACAGAGGGCGGTACCCAGAAGAAGTCGGTGATGATGAAGTATATGGAGAGGGTTCGCCAAGCGATGACGATGACGATGTCGATGCAATATTTGTGCTCGACCCTCAAAGCGAGCTTATGGCTGCGAAACCCTGTACACCTGCGCAAAGTGTGAACGATGATGATCCTCCCATGTCTCTTATGGGGAGCCCCATGGTAATGGCGATGGATGTGGATGCTGTATGGGCTCGTGTACATTGTGCTTCTACCAGGCTCATGTTCTTCCTACTAGCCATTGGCATCGCCATCAATAACTTCAACACCAGCCTCAGTGCAGTGGCGGTACACCCCTCCTCCAACCACTAGCGCAGTTCGCTCAAATAAACGCAAACGTGAGTGTTTGTATGAGAAACAACGACGAGGTTCACACGTGCATACAGTGGACGATCGATACGACCCATACCCTACCGCGGCAAAACGGAGAGCGGTGTCTCCCTCGATATCTTATCTACGAGAGTCTCATTCGTCGCTATCCTACCCTCGTACCCCGGGCGGGAGACCCTCGCTTCCTATCCCTCTGTCCATTCCGATTCCGGTATCGAATTCGGCGACGTCGTCCCCAACAATTACCGGATTTTCATTCCCCGGCTATTCAAATTCTCGACCGGTAGGCATCGGATCAATGAGTGTTTCTTCGAGTCCCATTCTGCGTCCGACAATAGGACTTGCAAGCCCAATATTGCGTCCGATTCCAAGACATAGACGAGGGTTGGACGGTGAAGAAAGGGATGTTGAAGGAGCTGGAGAAGGTGTCAATGGTCTGACACTCGGTTGACCCGGGATTCGATGCTCTTCATAAGGAGTCACGTGATGTAATATTATTGGAAGTGTCACATTGTATTTATATGTACTCTACATACTACTATCTAGCTTGTCAAAGTGCTGGCCACTGTCAGCTCAGCTCCGGGAGACTCAAAAATAACATAACATTAGTTTCTCCCACCACGGGTTCTGCCAAAGCGCCTCTCACCGCTCGTGTCCACGAATAGATAGCGTGGTTATCTTTCTACTGCCGGCATTCACGTTACCGGACATCTCTTACTCAATTTGTGAGCTGGCATGGTCCCCACAGCAAGACTCACGAAACGCCAGAAAAAGGGCATCGCCTTTCGAGAACGGAAGCACAACAAAGACAAGGACAACCAGCTAGGCATTTTGGAGGACGAGATCGATGTCCCTAGCCTCGAAGATCAAGCTCTTGTTGATGGTCCGCAAGGTGAACAAAGCCGTCAAGTCAGTGCAAAATTATCTGTTGGGAAAGGAAAAGCAGGGGAAGAAACAGAAGAACGGGTGGTGGTGGCAGGGAAGAAAAGAAAGAGGAAAGTTGGTGAAGAGGAGAAGGGAGCTCTAGGGGAGCCCGACTTGAAACCGAAATCAAAGCGAAGAAAAGGTTCTGACGACAGCAAACCTCTTGTCGGTATGGAAGAACCTGTGGATGATAATGTCAGAGCTGGGGAGATAGGGAGCGAGAGCGAGAAGGCAAAACAACGGTTCATTCTTTTTCTTGGTGCGTTATCTTTTCGTCGATAGTTTGTCGCTCCCCTTACCTTTTGTCAGGTAATCTTAAATATACGACGAGCCCCGAGACCGTCCAAGCACATTTCTCAGTATGCAGTGCGTGTTACAGGATTTCGTTGAATCCAGATGCTCACGTCTCGAAAGCACCACCACCCACTGTACGATTACTAACACCTAAACCATCAGCGAATTCGCCCTCGAAATCTGTCGTGAAGTCCAAAGGTTGTGCTTTCTTAGAGTTTACACATCGTGGCGCGCTTCAACAGGGACTCAAACTTCACCATTCACAACTTGACGGACGCCAGATTAATGTAGAACTAACCGCCGGCGGGGGTGGGAAGGGCTTAACCCGTATGGAGAAGCTCAAAGGGCGCAATAAAGAGTTGGAAGGACAGCGAGTACGCCATGACAATACTTCTGCTTCATTCCGCGCGACTTATTAAACCCTTTGTAGCGGAAGCGACAAGGCCCCGCTGTGGATACGCAATCTAGTAGTACCCAGCGTTTCTCGACTACATCTGGTACGGAGAAAACTCACACTTACAAGCGAACTTGGACAATTGGTGATATCGAAGAGGAAGAAGTCCACCGAGGAGGCAGGAAGCATCAGATAGGCTCTAAAAAACGACGGTCTCTGGTCAAAGATTTCCGAACAGGTGTGAATGCTATACCAGTAGGATAGATTCATGAACAGCTGTGGTTGATGCCAGTCAGCGCCAATGATTAAATGTCCATAATATGCGCGAATGAGTCCAATAGATAACTGGCGGGGTGGCGCTCAACGTCCGCTTTATGAAACAAGAATAAATACAAGGAACTGGAGACGCTGTCAGTCAAATTCTTCAGGAAGTCAAAGGAACACTCACGAAAACGATCAGCACACCGAAAACCTTGAGCATCAGCCACCGATTACTAGATATGCTAGCGTAGTATTTAAGTAACTCTCGTTGAGCTCCGCTGACATTCGACGCAATGTCTATTGTATCGGCGTCAATCCGTTGCACTGTCTCGCGCTGTTCCGCAACCATATGTGCTAGTTGTGTGAATATCTGTCCCAATTCAGCTATCGTTGATTCAATCGATTCGATTGCTGTTGACCGTGATTGAATGTATGAATCCTGTTTGCCAATTGGCTTGTGATTTACGCGAAGAGAATGTGCCATACCTGCTGTTCCACTAATTGCATTTGCGAAAAGGCATTGCTTCCACCATGAGCTGCTGTGCCACCCTCAGCGGCATCCAAATTCATAGCTAGAACATCGTTGTTTTGTGGCGGTCTCCCCTTCCCTTTGGAGCTTGGACGGCTTCCACTTCCGTCACCCATTGGATCATGTCTCCCGTTCAACAAGAGGGAATCTATGGACAATTAGTCGAAAATATACAAAGCCGAGTCTTGACAACACACTCACTTTGGGGCGCCTGGTGAGCTGCTGCGGCCGTGGAGTACATGAATTGCTCTGTGCGGTCCTTTGACTCCTTCATGTTCTATACAAACCCAGTCAAATAATGGATCGAGGTAGTGAGATGTTTAACTTGCCTGCGTTCGCACCTCTAGTACATCCTTGAAGCTCATGCTAGTGTTTGCGAGCTTGCTTTGCAACATCATGACGATGTTGTGATTGTGTTCGTCGATTTGTTTTCCCTCTGTAGACTTCGAACCAGACTGAGCATTGTTTTGCTTAAGGAACGACTGTAGAGCGGCTATCTGTCGGTTTATGTTGGCTATGTCTTGCTTGATAATATAAGTCAGTTCCTGTCAAATGTAAGCAGGGCGGAAGCCGTGAGCACTGGAGTACAGAATGCATGGAGAAGACATGTACGCTAATCTCCACGGGCCGATCGTCGAATAATGTTTTCCGCTTCGCGACTAGGAGGACCGATTAACAACCAATGACTACTGGCAGAGGGTATACTTACGGTGTGCCAGCTTTCCAAGCTTGATAGTGGTACTGCTGATATCTTTGCCGATGGTCGAGGCCATTCGCGAGAACTCGGACTTTGGAGTACTTTTGGCGGGGCCTTGGAGCAGGCGCTGTTTTGCCTCTGCGGTTCTTGAGGGCAGAGCAGACCTGTTTCGTATAGAGTCGACGCATGTGCGGAATTCGTTGGTTCGATCCTGAATTGCCATGGGTTAGAGGGAGAAGGTAAGGTATTAAATATATGGCGGGTATACGTTGAGGAGAGACGAGTCGACGACACGAAATCCAACAGCCTCCTCTCGCCGCCGGCAGGGCAGTCCGCCCGTCGGCGCCGGTAAGTCCGGCCGGCCGATGCGGATCCATGTACATGCGGGGTGAGTTCCTTATGTAACAGGCCATTGGACATGTTCAGTATCTTCCGGCGCCCTGCTGCACTCCAGACACGCTCTTTGGCGCTTCCTCTCTTTCTGACATCCATCAGGTTGTTTTCTTCCAGCCCTGCACTCAGAGACGATCTTATTTTCTCATCCTTGTTAGCACGTCCCTCCACAAAAACAGACATGCCCTCGTCTCCGACATTAAAGTCTAAAGTCCTTGTACTCGGCGCGGGCAACTTTGGGAGCTGTCTTGCGGATCATCTGGGAGACTCCGATCACGAAGTATATATCTGGTCCCGACACGCTACCTTTGTCGAGCACTTCAATCTGCACCATCGCAATCCAACCTACTTGAAGAACCATGTCTTCTCGAGCAACATTCACGCCGTCGGCCCCGAGATTCCGAACAAAGAGAAGATTCAGCAAATGGACGTCCTCTTGTTCGCGATACCGACAGAAGGACTCAGGTACGACGTCTTGCTATCCTCCCCCGAGATCTTCTCTTCATAACGCGGCCCGCTGTCAGGGGAACTTTGACCAAACTTCGAGCCAGTTTGCTCGGAGAAAATCACCCTCTAATGATCTTTGTAAACAAGGGCATCGAGACGGCCACACAAGCACTAACCCTTGAGATCGTCGCCGATACCTGCGGAAGTGACATCGCGCGAGCTGCAACATTCATGGTGGGTTAACGTAAGGCACACGACAATTGCGAAAACTTACTTCACACAGTCGGGTCCCTCATTTGCCACAGAGAGTTAGTGCCTCGACGCAGTCTCATCCTAGTTCTGATGACAGGCTGGGTTAGTTATTCGCAGACAACCGACTTCTGTCTCCGTTGCCTCGTTGACAGAATCTCAGGCTCAAAAGGCATCGCAAGTGTTTCACCAACCGTGGTTTCGATGGTAGGGTTGACTCACGCATGTTGAAATCAAACCCTCGGTCTCATTTTCTCATAGTTACACAGGCGGGGATCCGATAGGGCTGGAGTTGGCTGGAGCTCTTAAGAATGTTTACGCGATCGCCGCCGGAATGGCTGATGGCCTGGGTTATGAGAACAACACAAGAGCGAGTTAGCCGAGTATCCCGACCAGGCACGATCGACACTGAAAGATTTATAGGTCTCATTACTCGAGGATTAGCTGAGATGACACGGATCGGTACAGCGTATGGGGCGTCTCCGCTGACCTTCCTGGGACTTGCCGGCGTGGGTGATCTCTTCCTCACGTGTAGTTCTTCGACCAGCCGAAACTACACGGTGGGATATCGATTGGGAAAGGGAGAAGCACTTGAAGACATTATCAACACGCTTGGAAGTGTAGCCGAAGGCGTGACTACGGCCAAGGGTCTCAAGAAGATTATCGATGAGATGAACGTGTCTGCTCCTATCGCAAGCGGGGTGAGTGACGGAATTTACCGAGTGCTCTCTGTTCTCAACCGAAATCCCTCGGAATGTTCCACTTGGCAGATTTACGAGGCATTGTACGAAGGTAGAGTGACCATGAAAGTAATATTGTACCGGGCTGAATGTGGGGTTGTACCCATAGGCAAGGAGGTGAAAATTGGGGTGCAAGAGTTGATGAACCGACCGCCGTCGCGAGAGCTGGATCTGCCGAGGAAGACAGGAGAACACGCGAAACGGTTATTGCAGAAACTCGGGATGGAGAGCATCGCGTAATGGACCACTGAGTGTAGTTGAGTCGGAATACAAGGTCATGTCCGTCGTAGACGGTGGAGGTGCCACGTCTGTGTGAGGGTACGAACGGGGCAAATCGGTCCCGGTGCCTCGCCTTGACGGAATGGATGACCCACGGCTGACGTTGGCCAAATCCGTTTAAAGACCGCGCAAAGGCCATTCGTGTCGGAGCGGAATGGCGTCTCAGTGTGAACGCGAACGCAGTGATACATGGCGTAGTCGACGGTCGCTGGGTTAGCGTTGTTTCATGTACGCAAGAGAAAGGATCGTTTGAATGACCTTGCCGTCGACGGACAGCGTGACCTGGTTACTCAAGTTTAATTACATAATTATATCAAACAGGTTTTTCTCACGCTTTTTTTCACAATTTTTATCCCGTCGTTCCCGAAGTCCGACAGTCGACGGTGCCCGACTGACCAACGCTTGTGTTTCTCTCTCCCTCCGTGTTTTTCTCAGTCTACCCTTTTTTTTCTTCTTCCTTGTGCTGCACCGCGTCCCTTCCCTTCCTCCCTCTCTTGCCTTCTCTCCACCACCTCACTCTTGCGCGCAATGGCTTCCTCACTCTGGAACGCAGCCTCTGAGGGGAACATCGACATCCTCCTCGGTTTACTCCACAACGCATCTCCTGCTGATATCGAGATCAGAGGTATGTCTCTCCTCGCTCTGTCCATGAGTTCTATTTCCAATCTTCGCCTTCTTCCCTCTTGTTCTATTTCTTTATAGACCACACCGGTACCACGCCCCTCCAGGAAGCTGTCAAGAATGGCCATCTTGATGTGGTCAAGGCACTCCTTGACAAAGGTTCGCATTCGATCCTCGATCGCGTCGCGTGTGATTAATCGATCTCCTCGTCTTTTCCACCAGGTGCTGATCCTTCTTTCGCAACGACTCACGGCTCCCCAGACACATATACAACAAATCCTGAGATAATCGAGCTACTTAAAAATGCCTCAGCAAAAGGCTTGCCCCCTCACGAACATCACTATCCACAGGACCCCCAAGCTGATCTGTCCAAACGATTCTACCCTGTCTCTATTCCTCCTTTCGGCTATTATCCATCTCTTGCTCCCGTCCCTTCTCTCCCCGATGGCTCACCTGCATATTATCAGCACCCTCAGATGCCCCTTGGCGAGAATGGTGCATTCGGAAACCTTCCTCCCCCAGAAGTAGCTAGA
This sequence comes from Fistulinella prunicolor, assembly GCA_038089875.1. Taxonomy (NCBI): domain Eukaryota; kingdom Fungi; phylum Basidiomycota; class Agaricomycetes; order Boletales; family Boletaceae; genus Fistulinella; species Fistulinella prunicolor. The sequence goes on from JBBPLP010000139.1 coordinate 21,028, forward strand.
TATATTCCTTGCAGGTATTATCCTGCTTGCCGCTATGGTTCTTCGTGTCTCTTTGCTCATCCTCAAGCCCCTTACTATCCCGGCCCTCCTCCCTCCGCTCAATATCCAGCTCCTTACGACCCCATAAATCAGCAGCAATACACTCCAAGTTATTATCCACCGACCCCTTCTTTTCATCCACCTGCCCATGCCCCACCCCATATGAACTCTGTGTCTCCGCTTCCTCCGCCGCCAGTCCCTACTCCTCATCCCCCTATGGTTCACGCGCGATCTGCCTCGGACGCTCTTTCTCCTGTCCAGATACCTGCGCAGGTCCCGTACGGGGCAATGTCTCCTACCTCTCCGTCTTATCCTCAACCTGCGCATGTCCCTCTTCCTCTTTCCATTCCTACCCTTCCCTCCCCTCCCCAGCCCGCGACCGCCCCCGGCCCCCAGTCTCCCCAGTCGATGTATCCAAACGGACCCGTATCCGCTCCCCCATTCGCAGTGCGGCAGGACCCGTCAACGTATCCTCCCGGCCCACATGCACACTCACCCTATATTGAGGTCAATGGTGGGCCAAAATCTCCAGTCCGTCCTCAGGGAGAAAATTTTGGCCCTCCTTCCGCCTTTCGACAAGGAATGAACCATAACCGCAGAGGTAGCATGCGAAGAAGCTCTTTTGGCGGAAATCGCAAACCTGCTTGCCTTTTCTACCCCTCTGGCAGGTGTAGGAATGGTGACGAATGTCGTTTCCCTCATGTCATCCCCGATGCAACTGCACAACCTCAGCTGGGTGCTCGCGGCTCTCGCGCAAAAGACGGTGCAAATGATATACGTACAATCGAAGAAAACTTTACTACAATGAACGTACGAAATGTGAGTAGTTTGGTCTTTTTTGGCGCTGCCTTTGTGAATCTCATTACATCCTCTGTAGGATGTTCAACCGCGACGCGGTACGAACGGCACGACAGATTCCAGTCGCTCGCAGTCTACCGACCCAGGCAGTCGTTCAAAAGGATTCAAGTCAAACGGATCCCGAGTAGAGAAAAGGCCATTTGTCAAACAACAGCGAGTCCCGAACGCCGATGAGTTTCCAGTGCTTGGTGGATCCACGACCACGTCGTCGAGGAGTTCCGTGAATGGAGCTCCTGTGACCAATGGACTGGCAGGGCCTACTGCTGCCCAAGTCCTACAAGCACCACCCCCCTTCCGCAAAGATGTTGCAAGGGAACCCGGTACCCGCAGTGTCTCACCGGAGGAGCGTCAGGCAAAAAGCCAAACCGTAAGTATTGGTATTGCCAAAGACGGCGGAGATGCACCATTATTAATTTCCATAGGATAACAAATTGATGGAGGTGAACACCCCTTTGCAACCTAACGGTGCGACAAGCAACATTGCGACTAAATTACCCATCTCTTTCGCTGCTGCGACGACCGGAGCCCCCGAGCCTGCGAAAGAAGTTTCTGTTTCTGCGTGAAGGGATGTTTATATTGTTCACATATATCTCCTTTGCCTTTGTGTTTGGACTTGACTTGCCCTGGTTTTGCGGTGCTGACCGCAGTTTTATTTATTGCTCTCAAATTTGTTCTTTCTGCACATAGGCACGGTTATTTCTTTACGCATTGTTCTTCCTTTGCATCTCTTGGTGACTGTTTCTAGAAGTTCCTATCTGCCGTCTATCCTTGTCTGTCTCATGCTGACTGGTACACATACTATTTACAATTACTGTCGACTATTACTGTGACACTGCCGCCCCACATCGCACTGTTTTTTTTTTTGCATAGCATACCACTACTGATGTCTCGTCTCGGCAAGAGCCAAATACACGCGACTTCCATCCAGTTCTTTATTCTTGTTGTGAAGACCTGGAGTCATGTCCAGTGCTCTAACTGCCTGATATCTACCCCGCACGTACTGACGACCTGCCCTATTTCATAAACAGGGACGTCTGGATCCTGGATGCGCAGTGCGTTTAACACGCTTTGGCATTCGTCCTTGCCAACGATGACCACGAGGCCGATACCCATGTTAAAGGTGCGTGCCATTTCCAATGGTGCGACTCCACCTTCCTTCATCAAGTACCGAAACACTCCCGGTAGCTGCCAAGTAGACACATCCACGTAACAGCCCAGCCCCTTCGGCAGAACTCGGGGAATGTTTTCTATGAAGCCACCCCCTGTTATATGGGACATGGCTTTAATAAGGCCCTTCTTGGTAATCGGGAGAACCTGTTGGACGTAGATGCGAGTCGGTTCAAGGAGGTTTTGACCGAATGTTCGAGTTGCGTCCCAGGGACAGGGAGAGGAATAAGTTAGACCTGAGAGGGAGATGATCTTGCGGACAAGAGAGAACCCGTTGGAATGTAACCCGGAAGAGGCGATGCCGAGAAGTACATCCCCTTCGACGACATCACGAGGGAGAAGTAGTTCCCTCTCGACGACGCCAACAGCGAAACCCGCGAGATCATAGTCCCCTGAGCGGGAGATGAATGGCATTATTGTGACACGTATGTAGTTCTTACCTTCCAGGTACATACCCGGCATTTCAGCGGTCTCGCCTCCGATGAGCGTACATCCGGCTTGTCGACATCCATTGGCGATGCCCTTGATTACGCTGGTTGCAATAGCAACATCCAATTTGCTGCAGCCGTAATAGTCCAGGAAATAGAGTGGTTCGGCACCTTGCACCAGCAGATCGTTGACAGACATAGCCACTAAATCGATGCCTGTCATGCCAGTTAGAGAAGACGTGTCTGACGAACTATGGTTCGGCTTACCTACGAGCTCATGGATGCCAGCTTCGATAGCGATACGAAGCTTAGTACCAACCCCATCTGTTCCACTGACCAACAATGGATCTTTATATCCCACTGCTTTCAGGTCGAAGATGCCCCCAAAACCTCCTATTTCTGCATCTGAACCGGCACGTTTGGTTGCTCGCACGTAGGGCTTGATGGCATCAACAAGTGCGTTCCCAGCATCTACTGATACACCAGCCTGTTCGTAAGTGAGGGCCTTATTAGCAGCGTTGGTACCCGCCAATGCTCTAGCATGAAGTAAGCATTGTTAAACCTGACGAATGAAATCTCGCTTGCCTCAGAGCTATGTCGCGACGATATACCTTGCCCTCAAACGTAATCTTGTCAATCGCGTTGTATACGGAAGAAAGTGCCTTCTCTAATGATGGAGCGACAGCTGATACGGCTAACACACGACCACCCGCCGTGACAAGTTCATCTCCATTTAAGGAGGTACCGCAATGGAAAACAACCACTTCTGACAAAACGGATGAGTAAAACGCAAATTTCATGCGGTGATACTTACCTGATGATATTTCCTCAAATTCAATTCGTTTGCCTTTCGAGTATTCGCCGGGGTAACCACCGGACACCAACACGACCGAGACCGCGAAACCTGGTCGACTGCTTATACGAACCGAGTCGAGCCGGTGCTCCACACAGGCCTATCTGGTCCGAATACTAATCAGTATTGTCACGACCGTCCAGAAGTGAAATGACACACGAAGAATACTGCGGCAAGATCGACGTCATCATTCATTAGAAGCATAAGAGCCTCGGTCTCTGGATCACCAAACCGGACATTGTATTCAAGTACTTTTGGACCGCTTTCTGTGAGCATAAGTCCGACAAAGAGCAGACCAACGAACGGGAAACCTTATCGCGGATGGTGAGTGTTATAGCCCGTGGAGGCATAAACGACGAACATACCTTCTTTCCTCATGCCGTCGATGGTGGGACGAAGAGTTTCCTGCATGATGCGATCCATGATCGCGGGGCTTGCTACCGGAGCAGGGGCATATGCACCCATACCACCAGTATTTAACCCCGTATCACCCTCGCCGATTCGTTTATGATCCTGGGCAGGAGGAAGGGGAATGATCGTGTAACCGTCAGAGAATGCAAGGACGGATATCTCAGGCCCCTCGAGTAGTTCTTCGACTACGACTTCGTTTCCTAGAGAGGATTGATTATGGCAATGCCAGAGGTACGTGAATGGGATGACGGACCCGCAGCGCCAAACATGTTGGCTACCATGATTTGTCGTAGGCCATCTACCGCTTCATCGGTAGATTCCGGGATGAGCACCCCTTTTCCGGCAGCGAGGCCGCTGGCTTTGAGCACGACGCGATAACCACAGGTGCGAACATGTTCGATTGCTTCGTTGATCTGGGAAGATGAGAATGTGCGAAACGTGGCCGTTGGGATATTGTGACGGTGCATGAATGCCTTGGAGAAGGCCTTGCTCCCCTCCATTCTTGCAGCCAGCTGGGAGGGGCCGAAAGTGGGGATACCAACTTGTGTGCTCAAGTGAGCGCATGTTCCGGGGTGCAACGTCTGTGAACCGACCTTTACGGAAGCACGCCTGAATGCCTCGCACCAAAGGTTCTTCTGGGCCAGGAAGGACAAGGCTGATCTGGTGCGGACATTAACTGCGGGTGAAGTTGTATTTGTGTGATACGGACCTCGTTCTGAACGGCGAACTGAACGAGTTGTTGGTAATGGGGAGCTGCGAGGGGCAAATTTAAATTTTCTGTCTTCGGGGTGCTGGCGGTTCCACCATTTCCGGGGCAGACGTAAATGCGATTTACGAGCGGGGACTGAGCGAGCTTCCAGACGAGAGCGTGTTCTCTGCCTCCGCTGCCAATGACAAGAATTCTTGCACTCATTTGCGAGCGGTCAAGTTGGGAGTGGAATGGAGAGCAACGAAATCGATCGGAACACGGAATGGATCGGTGTCTACGATTAGAAGGTCGATAAGATAGCAAGTACTTACTACGACTCGGGCTCTGCGCCAATCACCTGGGCGGTGCGTGGACTGGCTAGCAACGACGCGTGACCTGGCTAAAAGCAAGCAGGTGGGGTGTGCCACTGCCAGCATAGCTAAACCTGCTCGTCAACGCGGCTGTGCAGTCCGTCTTGTTCGTCGTCCGCGTGTGTGGATGGGAATAGTGTGGGATGTACCAGACTGCGCTCGAGCCGTTGGACGGCAAGGCAAGTGGGCGCCTTCGCGACGTTGACCAGTGCGCTCACAACGTGCTCGACAGAGTCAAGCCAGAGAGGGATCCACTGACGACAACCACAGCCAACACCACGCGTCGGAAGGGCTGAGCGGGATGGATGAAAAGGCGGTAGTCTCACGGAAGCTCTCTCGCAACACCTCCTCCTCAAGATCGGTATGGCGTAGGAAATCCGCAAAGAAGCAAACTGAGTCGCCTACTGCCACCACTGCCACTCAGGTAAAGCACATCTCTGCCTTGACCAGCACGCTCTCTCTCTCTACAATGGATCCAAACGACGACAGCGACACCGCTCGCACCTCCCAGGAAAACCTCCTCGCTCGCTCAATCATTCCAGATCCCTTGGGCGAACTCCCAGCCTGGCTCAAGAAGGAGAGCGACATGGCCGCCGCTAATATTTCCACCTTCAGGATCAAATATCCTCTTCACAATCCAAACGGCCCTCGTTGGTACAAGAATTACCACTTACTCCCTCCCGCTACCATCAATCGTCCACCCTCGCTTTTCTCTCCCTCCTTCCCCCCCATGTCAGCTTCTGTACATAGCATACACGACCGTTCCGAAGATTCAACGCGGCTTCCGGGCCCCAGCCGCTCCCCTTCCAGCACTCCCTTACCAACCCCGAGCTCGTCCCAAGTCCGCATTCCCGATCCCAGCGTCAAGCCACGCAGCCGCAAGACCTCCCAAGACAACGTCGATTTAATGGATATCAGTGACCCTTGGGGCACGCACTGGCATCACCAGTCCCCATATGACGCGGGCAGCAGCATAAGTCCTGTGTCTGCTGATTCCCCCGAGGTAATCAATCACTCTCGCCACCTCTCTTACCCCGCAACTGACTGACACGACGCAGGGCGTACCACGCACCCGCTCCCGCCTATCGAGTATGAACACGGGTCAAGCCCGTCGCAAGACCGTCACACCCTCGCCACTCTCTCAGTCGACCTCTGCACTTCACTTGCAAGCTCCGGAGCCAGCTTCTGTCACGCGTAAGCTAAGCAAGCGTCGCAAGCCCGTACTCGCTGGACTTTTCGGCACGCATGAAAAGGATACATCAGAGGCACCACAGACATCTGCTGTCGAAGACTCTTCGTCTAGCTTACCAAAGCGATCGTCGATCATCCCAAATGGTGCTCTTCACATCAACTTTGGTGTATCGAAGCGTCACTCCACCCTCTCCCCAATGTCTATATCTGCAAACGGTTCCACAGCAGCGTTGTCGAGCTATTCATCTTCAAAGCATGACAAACGCCAGAGCGCCTTCGGGCGATTTGTGAGGAGATTTAGTATCCTGCGAAGGTCTAATCAAGATTCCGGTACTAGCGTCAACGACTGGCCCGAGGGCACTTCCGGTAGAGCCGCACTTTCGTCTGTGGACGAGCAGTCATCACGTCGCTCGTTCGCCTTGCAGATGCAGCCGTCTCCGGAGAAGCCGGTAACGGAAAAGAAGGTCACGGATCTTTCTAAACGCGTTCCTCCTCCCCGGATAGACTTGGATGTGGAGCCGCAAGGTGGCAACGGCCCATCGGTAGGAGTTGACCGGGAGAATAGCGACCGTACTTCAACAATTTCCTTTGACATGCCATTCTCGCCACTAGGGAAATTGATGATCGCAAACCCGGATGCCCCAAGCTCCGGGGGAACGACGCCTGTCAAGATGAACCCCACATTACCACCAGAAGCTCCTAGTGAACCCCCATCCGAGCCCAACCGATCGACCCTGGATGTGCCAGCTTCAGATCGCCCTCACTCGACTGTTCGGCAACCAGTTTCCAAGTCCTCTTCTGTGCCTTCCTCGGCTGGGAGATCGTCACCCATCCCAGGTCTCCTCAGCCCCATTTCTTTTGCTGTCCCTACCGTCACATTTCCCGATGTGTCACAATTTATGGCTGCAGCACATTCCCCCACTCCACCTATCTCGCTTCCTCCGTCGCCAACCCGTGAATTTCACCCAATCCAAGTATCTATACCCCCACCCGCTATCGAAGATGTTCTATCAATATCATCGTCACCATCAATCAAGGAGATACCACGCCCTATGCCCCCTCACCTGGTGCTTCCCGTCATCGATGACTCTCCATTATCCAAGGCGTCACTCCTCGCTAATCCCCCTACCCCTTACAATACCGACGAGCCGCATTCCGAGTTACCAGTTGCTGGGAGAGTCAGAACCAGTCGTTCTGGTGACAGTAGGCAATCGCAAGATGTACCATTTCTCAAGCCAGTTTCCCCTTCTAAGGAAACGGATGGTCGGCAAGTAGACGGTGAAATTCGGCTTACCAAATCTAACTCGACGATGAGCAGGCAAACAGAAACTTTCAAGCTTGTGAGGACCCAGTCGGATAAGGTGTCATCGTCATCGGATGCGGCGTTCCAAGCTGAGGGTGACCAATGGCTGGTTGTCAATTCGGGTGAAGTTCCCCGTCGTCGAAGGACGAAGGAAAGAGTAAACAGAACAGAACGGATTGAAAAAACTTCTTCAAGAACCTCGCGTGAGAGAGACCGCGAGAAAGAGCGGGCAAGAGAACGCGAGATAGAGAGGGAGAGGGACAGAGATAGAGAAAGAGAAAGAGAACGCGAGAGAGATAAGAAGAGGGAAAGGGAGCGGGAGAGAGATAGGGAAAGGGAAAGAGAGCGCGAAAGAGACAGGGAGAGAGAAAGACAACGAGAGAGAGAAAGGGGGCGGGAGGGGGAGCGGGAGAGGGAGGGGGAGAGGGAGAGAGAGAGGGAGAGGGAGAGGCAGCAGTGGAGAGACGAGGAGCGCGAACGCAGGAGAAGGCAGGAGAAGGCTTCCCAAAAACGAGACGAAGATCAACGCCGAACCACTAGTCATCCAAAGGCGAAACCACCACCGGCCGACAAATCGGACTCCGGTTCTCTTTCAGGGCGACCTGGACGAGCTCGTAGCCTTGATACCACACAGCGTCCAACTCTAGTTCAGCCTCTGATATTCACTTTGCAAGACGAGCCTCCACGCCTCCGTAAGAGCGATGATCGGCCGCGGGAATCCATCCATCAGGGCCACTCCAAGACTGCACGTCCCGGTCCAAGCCCAATCGTGACGGTTGCGCGTGTTGATCGCCTGCCGTCCATGTCCGCTCGGCCAACCTCCGAGTTAACCTCGGCAGCCGATATAAACGCTCTCAAAGCTCGCGAAGCTTGGGAGATAGATCGACTATGGAAGGGTAGGAGCATGGTTCAAGGTCAGCCAGAGATCAGCATAATCCCCTCACCTTCCAGCATGGAGTCGAAGGCTGCCAATAATGGGACAGCTAGAGAGGCCATTTCAATACAAAGTTTTGCCCACGGGTCCAGTCACACATCCTACGTCGTGCAACCACTGCAAGCGCACCCTATACCGGCCAGCGTGTTTTATGCTAATATGCCATCCGCTCCTCCACCCATCATCTATGCTGCTACCTCTCCCTACAGGCAACCGCAACCTTCATCCTCGAGGGATTTCACCACCTATCATTCGGTGCCAAATTCTTTCACCTTTCCTTCGGAAGAGTCTTCCATAAACCTACCAGCTCGCACTAATCCTTTACCTGCTCCTCCGCGCGAATCGAAATATCAACCCGCCCTTTTACCAGACCTGGCAGATAGAAGCAGTGGATCTGCTTCGGAATATTGGGGAAAGTACGCTAACATGCCTTCACACTCCTGATATACCCACTTCGGTTTTGTCATTCGCATGATGCATTGCACAGTTTCACATTCACTTAGATTCACACACACTCGCGATATCCCCCAATTACCACAACGTCTTCCGTTGCATTCCCTTCATGTCAGTGTTGCTGTTTCCTTTGGGTGTTACTTGCATTGTCATTGTTGTTTTCTTTTTTACTCTTTACTTATTGCTTCGAACTCCGGACCACTGCCGTGTAACAGCTCACCCCGAATTTTAATGAGAACGACAGTATAATCAGATCATTATCCACACTGGTAGTACAGCAACGACGTTTCTTCTGTCTGGTGTGAACGCATGAGTATGACGATAAGTTCGTGCCGGGTCATTGTAAACTCCACTGTGTCCCACTGTTACCGGAAGGGGAAAAAAGTCAGTCTGCTACAGGTACAGAACTTTCACCAAATGATAATACAAAAATATGTAACTTGTGCTACGGTTAGCCATGCCGGAATAAATGGATCGTAGAAACGGGTATCACTACGAGACACGAAGACATGGGGAATGTGGTGGCGGCATGCCGCCTGCAAACATAATCGTCATGACGAATACCCGCGATAATCTAGAGGAAACTCTGGAACAGGATAATCGTCCCATTGACGTTCGCCACTGTCAAGGAAGCGACGAAGCCTGGCGACTTGCGATGAGAGATACATGAGGATAATTTGCATCCTGATGTCGAGCTTCAGTTTGAGTATTTCTTCACACGTCCGCAACGCTTGGCTTCGTGTCGCTACAAACATGTTGCCCGAGAAACCAAGCTCTTTAAGGCTATCGATCATCTCTCCAAACTCCGAGCACCATGCAAGAACACCGAGCTATGGTATGCGTCAGTTTGAGGCGAAGTGGCACCATGGAGTACAGACCTGGCCATATTGCTTGAAGCGCCCATATAATACGTTCGGCGCTGCCTTGAGAGCAAAGTCAAATGCCTCATTCTGTCTAATGACGTCTTCGTCTGGTATATAGGGCTGAACGGCTGGTTGTGGCTGAAAAGAATGTCAATTCAAGTCCATCCATGGAGCTATCCTTTACCTCGGGCCGTGGAGGAGGTTCCTGGAACCACTGATGTCCAGAATAGTCCACTTCACCGCCGAAATCAACGACCTCGAGGTTTTTCCCCGTGTAATCCATTGTAGGTGGTGCAAAAGAGTTGAGTATACCAGACTGGATAGAGAACGCCTCGAGGAGTAGTGCAAGGTCTTTGGGAAGTGGCGACTGCTTAGATAATGGAGATTCAGATTGCTTGCAGGGTCTGAAAATAGTCCGATGGTCCGAGTTTTCACTGGATGGCGCAGCCTCGTGTAAGAAGAAAGTCAAATGCAGGACTGAAAGCATACCGGATGGCAGGTGACGGAGGTGCTTTGACAAGATGGAACTTGGGACCGTGAGATAATTGGTTACGAGCGGAGAGATCCTGTAGGTCATCAGTAAAAAGGAATGCACACGACACGATGAAATGACCTTATATATTGGGTTAAGTGATGTCCTAGACGCTTTAAAGGAAGGTTGGCGATGAGTTCGAGGGCTGTATGTGCGAGATTTCTTGAGCCGTGCGATAGAATGCCGGTGGCGCTCAGCGGAGATTTGACTGGTGTTTGATAACCGACGACGGAACTGCGGCGAAGGTGATGGAAGTGCCGAAGCAAATGCAGTAGTAGGAGTAGTGCTAGAAGTAGGGGAGTAAAGCGTGCTCTCTAGCGGTGTGGGTGATGTTACGAATGACCCTGTGTCCGATTCTGGGCTCTCTGGATAGACGTTTGTCAAGAGTGGTTGTAATATTGGCCGGGAAGGCGAGTCCGTTGCCTGACGCGACTGTGGAGGTGGGACAGGGACAAGTGGTGGTGGAATTGGTAGAGGATAAGGCGAGTCGGGTGCAAAAAGCGCAGATGGATAGAATGTAGTGATCTCTGGAATCCTGAGGTGATCTGAATTACTGAGAGCGGAAATGCGCCAGGGAGGAAAAGTGGTAGATATATCGCACGGATCAAAACGGTTCACGTTCCGACTGAGCCAAGAGGGAGATGGAGGCAAGAACGACGATCTTGCAGAGGAGTTTATCAAGGAACTCCTTACCAACGAAGATGGAGACGCAGTGAGTTCTGACGGATTCACGCACTGGTAGTAAGCCACAAGAGACGCCTCACGACCAAGTCCTGCTGGTGCTGAGTACTTCCTCCTTAGTGGGGGCGGTATAGGAACGACAGCAGGGGAGGACTCTTCAGGCAAGGAGGATATGGACGTTGGAGGGGATGGGCGACTCTCGATATCACCAGCAGTAAAGGATAGCAAGGGATGAGCAAGGTTGGCGGCAAGCTCTGGAAAGGGGGGTACGGGAGGAATGAGCGGGTTAGCAGGATCGCTGGATGCAGAGTTGGAATCAAAGTCACGCCTGTGGCTTTTCTTACTCCTGATAGTGTCCACGGACGAAGCGTCGACAGGGTGAGACGCAAACGAATCACGAAGGATTTGTGAAAGGGACTTGAAACGCTTGAGAGGACCGGCAAATCTGTGCGTCCGTTTCGCGAACTTGGATGAGTGCTCGAAGCGACCAGCTAGTGGGACTAGAACCGGAGGAGCAGACTTGGTATCAGGGACTCGTTCGGGGGTGTCCTGATCTGCAAGTGGGGCGTAGGCACCGGAAAGCGTATCGTGCTTGACGGACGAGGATGACGATGCGTCAAGGGCAGAAGACTCGGGAAGCTGGATGGGAGTGTCGAATGTTATGGAAGCACCTGGGACGGATGTCTCGGGTGTAGGAATGTGAGTTGGTGGCTTCGGAAAGGCGAGGCAAAGGTCAGACTCGTTGGTTGCGGTGCGGGTGCGGGACGAGGATGCCCTGCTGTCTGTGAAAGAGGAGAGATGGATGGATACTTTGGATATGTTCTTGAGACGGAAAAGGGTGGACTTGGTACGAGAGAGAGAGGGTTGCGGTGGTGTGGTCACGGAGGGCTCGCAGACGTGATCTTCGGGAGCGTGAGAAGGTGGAAGAGCAGGACCGTCACTAGCGGGAAGAGGTGGGACGTCGTCGGCGGCAATGAACTCAAAGTCACCAGAACATTCGTCGGCCTCTGGCTCCTTGGGAGGGGCGGACTGCTTCTTCCCAAAGAGACGGGAGGTGGCCGTGCGAGGGAAGGCGCGGGCGAGGAGTCGGGTGGGATCGAACGAGTGCGTCGAGCTGCGCAGGGAGCCACGAAGGCCGCGAGGTAGCTTCGACTGAAGGAAGTTGTGCGCCGACGTTGTGTCTCCTCAAGCCCTCGAGATACGGACTTGTGAAGAAGGGCGATACAGGAGACGCGAGCTTTGAACGAGCCAGGGGGCTGTAAAGCGTGACTTGTGCGTGTCTGCCAGGAGTCTTGCAGGTAATGAAAGGGTGATAGCAGCGTCCTATCGTTCATCTCGTGTCCACGTTGAATTCGTTAGTTTTTGCGCGTCTGCCTCGAGGTTATCTTCTCCCCGTGCCCCCTCTGCCCTAATCGCGTTGGCGAGATCGAAATCTTGCTCCTTGCAGCTGATCATTCAACACGCTCAGTCATTGACGGACCCAACGTCACGATCATCATCATGGCAGAGTCGCAGAGGGTGTCCAGATACCATTCTCCATACCATACCAATACACATAGTCAACAACCAGCTCCAAGGCGATCATTATCCCAGTAAACTCTGCCGTTCTCCAATTTCCTCCGCTCCCAATAAATCTGTGCCAGCGGCCGACGTGATCAAGCGACGCAGCAACGGAACCCTGCCAAGAGCCACCCTCCCTTCCGCCAGCGCCCTCGTGGCACCACGAGCTGACCACCTCAGCAGCAGGTTGCTGCCAACACCCCCACCCATCAGTGCCGCCAGGAAGACGAGCACCGAAAAATCCCCCCCCTTGGCATAAAGCGTGCGGTTTTCGTCCAAGGGGTGCGGTATAGCAACCGTTCTCATCCAGGACCCACCACCAATTTGCATGGGCTCGTAAATTCCACCTCCTCCTATACCACTGACCCCCATCGAGCCTCCATCGCACCATAAAACCATGCTGCCAAGTTCGTTTGCCCTGGTTTTCGCCTGCTCCCACATGGCGAGCCCGACAGTTGTATCCCAAGTTCGAGCCGGCCCCAGGATGAGAGACGGCCGAGACTCCAGATTCGCGAACACGGTTGGCGATGTAAAGTCCAGGCATATGGACGACGTGACAGGAAGTGGCCGCGTAAAGTTTGGCGCCGGAGCCCAGGTAGGCTTGGTTATACCCTTGGGGTTTTTCAGTTGCCAACGAGTCACTACAGGGGGATCGACCGACGGTATCTTCGAAAATGATTCTGTAACTTTTCTTGGTTGTCAGACATGGAAAAGACGGCCAGAAAGGCGACCGTTGCTCACATGGAACGAGATGGCGTTTATAATACTGAACTACTTCATCACCTCGCTTCTGACCCTTGTGAACGAGTGCGAATCCATTCCTCGTGTGCTCCGGGTCGCCCACAGCATATTCATCAAAAGCTACGCCAACGAGAGCAGGGAGCGCCAGCTGTTGAATTCTCTCGAATGCATCCTCGCGCTCCTCCTCCGAGTTAAACACAACAGCGCTTTCGGGCCAAAGAATAACGTTTGCCCCATTCATCGTGGCCGTCTCGGTGATAAAGTCCTCTAGAGTGGGATGTCTTCTGTCCAATGGACTGGGTAAGACACAGCCAACAGTGATCGGCGTGTGAGCAACGATATCGGTGCGAGAGGGCGGGCTACGGAGCACAGACGAGGGAAACGTGAGGGCACAGAGTATTGTCACAAGTGACAAGAGTCCTTTCGACCTGGAGGACAAGATCGGGCGATTGCTGTGCGTATCCAAGGTCTCGTGTTCCGAAAACCCCATCAACCACTGAGCCACAAGCTCAGAACATGCCACGGCCCACGCTGCGACAATCCAGTCGATTCCGGCCGGACCAGTAAGGGGAAGTATCCAATCGTATGAAGAAGGAACAGGGGCTGGCCACCAGTTCAGCAAACGACCAACGGGAGATATGTGTGATGTAATGCTCCAACACGTCGCCCAGAGCACAGGAAAGAGCGTGAACTGGGCCCAATCGGTGTTCAGTCGACCCTTGAGACGAATGTACAGGTATATGGCGAAGACTACGACCGAGTATGTTGCACCCGATAGCAAGGTTATTGCTGTCAGAGACTGGGTGGGGCTAGAGAGTGCAGTGGTTGCCGCTCTCCAGTGTGCAAGTGCTGAGCCGGCTGTAACTGAGATCCACGAGCAAAGCAACTCCCGCCCTCGGGTCTGACGGTGGGCAATCCTTTGCCCATGGATCATTAACATGGAGAGGAGGAGGACCAGCGGAACGAAACTTGGCAAAGGACCGAGAGCAAAAGCTGCGAGGCCGAATTCTCCTACTGAGAAGAAAGGAGTTGGATGGTCTGTGAGTATGAACGCCTGGAGGGAAGAACCCATGATGAGACGATGATGGTGGGTGGAAACGAAGATGTGAAGTCAACCAGCATTTTAAAGTCGCGCAGTTGTTTTAGGGTTGTTTGTCTTCCATCACCAAGATTGGTCAATCAGTCCAAGATATATGTGCAAGCACGCTAACGAGGTAATAATCGACTAGCGAATCTTATTACAGAACGTTGTGAGAGATGAGAAGTAGTCCCAAGAGGAGATTGATCAACGGATTCAACTGCTGCGGGGTCGCCAAGAAGTGAACGCGGGGCCGAACGAAGCCCCATTCTACTCGAGCTGTACCGTTCATCTCAGGAATTGTGGTATTCCCTAGGATATAGGTTATCCTGTCGCTTCCTGATCCGTTGGTTGAGGCTCCATAGATGGCGCAAACGGGTCCCCTGCGTCGCCCAATAACGGACCACCTAGCAATGCGCTCGCACTGTCCAGCTGGCTAAGGTCATGCACGCCCTCGAAGGGCGTGCCATCCGGACCAAGAACGCTCATGTCCAGCTCCCCAACATCCTCTTGGTTTATATTCTCGTCGACGTTTATGCCTGCATCCAACGCTTTGAACGATGCATCTAGTATATCCGCTCCTTCGTCGACAGTCAGGATAGGCTCAGTCTGCTGGAGAGACAGAGCTGGGGGCGTGGGCGAGGGGGGCTTCGTCTGTGGTTCGGAAGGAGCCTCCTGGTTTACAAAATTCGTTTCCATCGCGTCCTGAGTGGCATCAGGCACAACAGATGCAGCCGGTTCGTCCTGATCCATGTCTTCGTCACCCTCTACAACCTCGGCTTCATCTGGGAGAGGGGCGAGAGGCTCATCAGCTTCTTCCTCGTCATCACTGAATTGCTTGCAGAGGTCCGTGATTACGAGTCACGCTATGTACCAATTCGCAGGCGCACCTGTCTTTTGTCTGTTTTCACCCACTTGTGTATCTTCATGGTTGAGCCCGAGGATGCATTCTCTGGTGACACCCATATTTTCTCCCAACACGCGACAGGCTGCATGAGCTGACGTCTGGCAGCCTCCGTCGTGGCAAGGCGCACCCCAATTCTTCGTTTGGTCGCCATCGCCTGGTTGACGAGATGGGTCAGAGAGAACGAGTGGTTGGACCCCCGACACTCCAGGACATGACAAGTTTAACGTCCTTCATACAGTAACTATACAACGTCCTCAACATACGAAACGGTGGTCTACCGAGCTGACCCCAGTCTAATCTCAAGTATGATTGCGTCACAATAATGATTCAAGTCAGCTCTTCAGCCCAACGAAAAACGTCTTCAGTGGTCACGGACGGTGATGCGGACTGGTGGAAGCCTAAATGAGCGTTTTGGGTGACACTTATTTGAAGAGGGACCAACCTGTCCTTGCTGACTCGCACTAGGAGCGGTGTAGTGAGGCGCGGTGTCGAGAACCGCGGTTCTTAGCTCCAAAAGCCGTGCTTCCAACTCATCGCATTTTCTAACAACGGTCACGTCAGAACGAATGACAAGCTGTGACGAGGCGTATCGAACGTGTGAATGGCGACTGTTTCCTCCCGACGAAGCTCTAGTTGGCGCTGCATCATGCTTTCGAGATTCCCCCTTGCCTATATGGTTGCATTTGTATTCTGCAACAAGAATGCACCAAACAACCAACCTGGACCGGGCGCAAGTCGTTTGCGGCAGCCATCAAATTCTGGGCAAGCACAGTGATCCATTCGACGAGTCGCTGCCATTCTGGAGGGACGGTAGAGTGTGGGGGCGGAGGGGGGTCGAGAATGGCACGCGTGAGATTGGAGTACGTGACGAGAAGAGAGCGGAGGATGGATAGTAGTGCGGGACGGCGATCTAATGATATGACAATGAGAACATGCGAGATGGGACGTTGAGTTTCCGACTCGCCTACGCTCGGATCGGCTGGATACAGCTGGTGTCCGCCTAGTTCAGCCAAGGAGGGAATAGTCTCCTTGACCTTAGCGAGGAGTTAAGCATTGCTGGCGCTTGGAAGGACAGGCCATACAAACCACGTATCCCCGAACACATTGTAATGTCCCTCTTCAAGAATCCAGTCCACCCTGGGCTTCTCGAGTTGAATCAGGGGCCATGGAGGGAGATCAACCTGGTCGGATAATATGTTGTGCTGGTTCACGGCGCTGATATCGATGTCCTGCTCTTTGGCGCGCTCTCTGAGACACTCGAGCAGTCTCAGGTTGTGTGCGGTGTAGTTGGTGTAGTGGGAGGGAGGAGAGGGAAAGGGATTCCTCAGCTCTGTTTCTTCGTCCTCCATGGTGGTGGTTAAAATATTTCTGTATTATTATTTATTTAAATATTTATCTGTTTTATGAGCGCGGACTGTTCTCCTCCTCGTCGACAATATGGTACGACGGATCGCGTCGCAGGTGCACAAGCAGCTCTCTCGGCTCATGCAAGCAAACTACATCCGCGAAGAGCCCGTATGGTATCAAGCAGTGCTACAGTATCCCCCCCTCCCCCTTCCTTCGCGTGCCCCTCCCTTCCGTGACCTTGAAGCTGAAAATTCCTCGCGCAAGCCGGTCGTCTCGAATCTTCGACCCCCAAAATTGCAACCCTTGACCATCAAATATTTGGAAGACAGGATTCGACTCCAATTCTTCAGAGACCATCCATTTGAGGCATTCAGGCCCGTCTCTATCGTGGAGGGTGACCTAGTTGAGCCAGAGCACCCCGTACGAGGAAAGGACTGGACGAGGTTGAGCCAGCGAACCAAGAACCCAACTTCGGAAGAGTAAGCAACTCTTTCAACTGCTCGTCTGTGTTCCACTCATTCCCGCCTTTAGTGCAGTCCTTTTTGCTGTTAATCTCCACAGACACCACAAAGTGTCACTCACTGTCGCTTATACCCGTGCAGTCGCAGAGTTCCGGGCCCTACGTGGAGAGTACGACATTGCGAACACATTCGCTCGCATGGAAGCCGAGTCTTATGGCACCGTGTTTCCGTCTGAAATTGATCGGACGTTCGAGAAAGAGGACAAGGTTTACAAGTCCGTCGAGCGCAAAAAGGCTCTTGATGAGAGTGCTCTCCGCGCTCGCAAGCGCTGGCGTGCAATCCTCAACTTGGACAGCGGCATGGGCAATACCTGGAGTCGGGGACAGGAGTACGTCCAACGTCAGAAAGAGGGTGTGCGACCATCACACCTCGTGGGCGACCAGATCAAGCCACCTCCAAGCCCATCAGAGGACCAGCTTTTCGGAAGTCGATAGATTAGGTTATTCCCTCCTCGTCTAATTCCTTGGCACGCTCCTCGACGTGACAGAGTGCATAGTCTAGCAATACAACAAAAATTCAACTATGCTTTGACGCGCGACTGTGCAGCCAAGGCTGCATTCATCCCCATCCACGTCTTCTCCACGAGGCCTAGTAGCCTCTGCATATCCGAGCTCCAGTCATTCATTACATCTTCCGCACTCCGCTTGGGTGTGAAATTTACGATGCCTGCTGGTCGGTCTGTCCGTGCCCAGATGGTTTTGGAGACAACTAGCCGCGCAAGTGTTTCTTCTGTTTGTTGTGCTGTGAGGTCAAGAAGGGTTGTTAGGCGGGATAACCTAATTCGAGTATAATATTGTGAAACGACTCGAATATTCTGAATCAGAGTCAACTAGAGTATGTCATTGTCGTGCAAAGCACTCACATGTTCAATCACACGAGTGTGAAGGTCTTCCCATTGGGCAGCATTGGAAAAGACGGGTGTTGTTCGCAGGAAAGGACCATAAATCGACTCGATCCCTGGCCATCTCATCAACTCTCGTGTAACAAAAGATTTGACAAGGTTACTGGAAACGGGTTTAGCAGGTTTCAAATGTCATCGCAAAATGACCGTACTAGTGCAACTCAAGTTTTTCTAAAGCAGGGTTCACGAACCAATGGTGCAACATGTCCGACTGTTCGTTGTTATGGGGGGCAAGAACAACGTAGTAGACAATGTGTTCAAGTGCCTACGCACATACGCGTCAGATGAATTCAGCTGACGAATTTCACGTTCGAGGAACTCACCGCACGGTTTTTACTCTCGTCATCCTTGATCGACGGCGTATCCCACACTTTTTCGTAGTGTTTCGCAACTTCCAAATATGCCGATTGGTGCAGTGCTTGCTGTATCATCAAATCATAGAATTTGAGCTTAAGGTCCTGATTAAGCGGTATTGATTAGTGGCCCAGATGAACATTCAGAACGCAATGTTGCGACAAACCTCATTCTCCTTTGCTTTCAGGAATGTCTCGTTGACTTTGCGACCACCGACTCTCGCCTTAACCCACTCAGGTTCCCCTCCTCCAATTACGTTCTTCTCCTCCTTTTTGCTCTTGTCCGCAACCTCGGCATCCTTCAGGCACGCAAGCGCAATCAATAACCGCATTTGTTCTAGAATGAATTCAGTCTTCTCTCTCCGTTCCATTGACGAGTATGTTTCCACTTGGAGGTCAGAAAGTAGATCGGACGCCGTCTGCAACGATTCCTTGATAGCGGATGGCTTTGCGGATGGAAGTTTCGAGAGGCTTTCATGGTAGTGTGAGAGCAGGAGAGTCACGCGTGCACGAGGAGTCTCAAGGAAAATCTAACGAAGCGACTTAGCCAGAAACCAAAAGGAATACTTCTTCCGACATACCTTACCCTCGGTAACCGATCGTAGCGTTTCAACTAGCTCCAGCCACTTTGCATCACCTTGCCGTTGTTTGATTTCCGCTAGCCACGTCATCGCCTGTTCCACTATGGCTTGCACAACGGCCTTGAGCTGCCCGTGTTTTTTACTCAATAGATTAATGGTGGCGTTGAGTTGGATATAATCCTGCACTTTATAACATTGGTCTAGTGCAGCCGTCGCGAGACGCTTGGTCGAAGGTAGATCAGAAGCCTACGCGATCGGTGAGACAACCGAACATCAAAGCGTTGTCGACATACATTTCTTGTTTGCTTCTCTAACGCAAAAAGCTTATCCAAAGCCTCTGAAAGCCTGCCAGACTTGCGGCGGACGGTTGAGATAGAGTCTCGAGGTCTGAGTCAAATTGCGCACCTCGGAGAGTGTCTGTGTCTCTGGTAGCAATGCGTCTACCTCTGGCGTAAAGTCTCTTTCTTGTTTCTTTACTTCGGCCATTGCCAGATGATAGTGTGACCGCGAATACGGCTGGTCGACATTCAGCGTGAAATGACGCGTCGCAAAGATATTTGGTCTTGTTTGTTCTCCACTTTCGGTCTTCCCTTTTTTGGAAAGCCCTTGTTCACTGCTTTCGAGGGTCACGCCGACGTCCATCACTGCCATTGTCTCAATGTGTTCAGTCGATCCGCTTCCTTTCCAATCTGCGTTAGAATAGTAATCATGATAATAACCCTACAACAAGCGCCAGCACCCGTGTACTATATGAGTAAAAGCGTCCGTCGCAGAAGGAGAATTCATAGACAAACAGGAGGGATGTCAAGGTCCACGAACTCTGTCGATGGAGTAGAGTTCCGTGGAATGCCTTGGAGTTCATGTTTTTCGTTTGATGGCTCATCACCATTCTTTTTGGGAGCATGGAGCATAGAAAGCGACTTGTCGAGCATATGCTTAGGGAGTGTGAGAGGGTAGGTAAGGAAAAAACGGCAAGCGAGGGTCAAAAGCCCGGTGAGAATGGCGGGGAGCACGGAAGGGATTGCATGGAGATCGCCGTATTTTTGGAAGAGGTGAGCAGTGTTGTCGAAAGATGTGTTCATGGAGTTGGTATCTGGGGGTGGCGTAGCGTCGACCTCGGTATCAGCCATCACGCGTTCCACACCGACAGATTGGTGAGCAACTTCGGGTGTTGCGTCAACCGCAGTCTCGACACATGTTGGTGTCGCGTCTACGAAGACGGAAAGGAGGTCGGGCTTGATCTGAACCATTCGGTTAACGAGGGACGGCGCTGACTGAATGCCCTGCTCAACGGTCTTGGGTCTGACGTGAGCAAATTTGTTGACATAAGTCTTTTTGATAGTGGCATCAACGCTTTGTTCCTTCGTGGACCTTTTAACCTCTCTCCCAAGAGACTTGGCCCTTTCCATGAGACGCACGCCTTGGAGATGGGGTAGCCAGTCTGACACCTTTTGCCACCCCTGAGCATTGGCTTCCACATAACCGGGTCGGTTCTTTTCGTGGAACCACCTTAACGACTCGAGGTGTGGAGCAAGGTGACTGAGAAGAATGGTGGTATGAAGGGGGTCGTCGACGTTGGAATGGCCCACGTGGAGTCGAAGGAGCGACCTCGAGGAAACCTCGAGGGCACATAACAACTCCGCGGATCCCGGGCGCGCATCTAGCACGAGTGCAAGGTTCTGCAGTCGCATACAGTTCTGCGTGAGAGTCGCGACGCCTTCTAAAGTGAGGCTGGGGGCCGAAGTGCCCGAAAATCGGGCCATGGGGCACAACCGTAGGGTCTCAATGTTGGGACATGCCTTGGCAATGTAACGCAAGTCTTCATTGAAGAAGAGTGTCGACTCTGGAAGGTCTATTTCGAGGCGAACGAGCGCTGGGAGGGTGGAGAGGTATTGGAGTGGAAGGTGGCGAGAGGGTTGATCTGCAGCTGCACGAGATGTCGCCCGGACGAGCTCCGTGAAACGGGATGCGCCAGTTGCATTGATCCGCAGAGAAAGGAGCGTCTGGCTAAACCGCTCGCATATCAAGACGGAGAGGTCCTGCCAGTCAGCCATGTCAGGGGGATCCTCAATGACGAGCTCAAGACTGGTGAGCTCGCTCGTAATATGCTTCAAGAACACGGCAATATTTGCAACTTCTCCAGTAAGCTGGAGGCTCCGAAGATCCGTGAATACGCCGCCCGAGTGCAAGTCGCCTGTAAGGCGTAGTGACGACTTCTTAATCTCCGTGAAATCTATCTCGTCACCAGAGAAAACACCACTGTCGGACGATGCGTCGCTGGGAGTTGCTGCGCCGGAGGAGATAATGTCATCGAAGAAACCTTCCACGGCGATGATGGATCTTCCAGTGAGATCCATTTCGAGAGCATGGAGGGCAGGCAAAGAAGCCGCCCACTGTCCGACTTGCGACGACAGAGCACCGGGCGCAACCAAAGCTAGTTTCTCAAGCGTGTTCTGCGAGCGCACAAGATCCGTGAAATTCTCAGGGAGGCTGGTGGGTGAGGTGAAAGAGAAGGCAGTCAGCTGGGTGTGGCTGCAAACGTCGATGAGGTAGGCGCCAAGCTGCGGAATCCTAGTTCCAACTTCCAAGATCAAGCTCTGCAGCTCGGGGTTCAAGAAAAGCGTGGAGCGCTCTAAACCGGCCGCAGTATCTACCCTCCATATGAGGGTTTGCAGGTGGGGCAAGATGTAAGGGACTGGGCGGTTTTCTGCAATGACGGCGAAGACAGAAGGTGAGACGCTTGGAGAGGACTCGATGTATGCAATGCGGCGGACACGTTCGCCATATGCGAGGACTCTGTCCCAGTCCTCGGTGGTTGGCGCCTTGGCCTGCAATATGGATCGTTAGCATTGTGCAGAATATTCCTGGCTGAGACCAACCAAACCAAGCCCTGGGCGACGGGCTTTCTTCATGATGTTGTTGGGGAACAACGAGATGAGCGGCAGAAGTGAGTCGAGCTCTCTCCAGAGCACATCTAGTGTGGGCTCGCACAATGCCTTGCAGGTACGTGCCAATCGAGACATGGAACGACGTCCATTGGGGGATTCGATGATAGTATCAAGGAGTTTCTTCGCGGCATCGGGATCGCGGAAAAGAGTAGTGAGCATGATCCGGTCGTAGTCGTGGTGTTGAGACGATGTTACTCTTCAGGTTGCTACGGTCGCAGGATATGGGGGCTAAGGTGTCGGGAACAAAGAATTGAAAGCAAAGACCAAGAGGTTAAATAGGTGAGTCGTACCCTCACTGCGTTCACCACGCACTCTTCTGGGCTGCTCCCGTCACTGACTTGTGGATGCGGGCTGGTTAGATTGACCAATTGTGTGGGGAAATGAACCGATAAAACATGCGAGCCACGCTCATTGCTGGTCAGAACACACGCGCATGAGGTGTGGCCCAAAGGTGTGCAATCGAAGCGAGCGAAGCATGTTCAAGCTCGTGTGCGACGACTATCTGGCCTCATTAGTGGTGCATATCTTACACATCCACTCACCCGAGCGGTCCTTGAGCAGTGCGGTACAGCCAGAGATTTGACAAACTGTACCCTTCAACAACGGCCAAGTGGTTATTTACGGTAAACACGTGGGAGGCACGCATCGCCTGTTAGATCCTACACTTCATGGCAAGCAAAGCGGCGTGAAAGCACTGATCAATATGAAAGCACTGCAAAGTGAAAGCGCGACAGACTAGTATAACCACATACAATGCCCGCGAAGTTACAGCTCCCCAACTTCCCAAGGCACAGGTTCACCTTCCCAGTCGTCCTCGGTATCTGCGTCCCTGTGCGCGCCTTCATCCGTCTCGCCCGCATCCCATATGCTCCCACCTCTAGAGGGTTCGTAGTGTCCGACACGATCACCATACAGCAATTCACGAACGACACGTTCCTCCATGCCACTCTGGCTCCGCGAAGGTGAAATTGCCACCACGCTGTGGAATTTATCGGGTAAGTCAACGCTGAACGTGCACGACACATGATCAATCTGATCATTGACAGCTGGATCGTGGTTAGGGGTTCCGAGATGTAGTAATGGATCCCAGTCGAGGTCGTCGACGTGTCGATGCGAATGCTTGCCCCGATCAAGTCTGATGGTCGCTATTTTGAGTGGGATATCATCCGGGGTATCCAGTTCTTCATCGCTCTCTTCATCCTCAATCCTTAACTTTTTGCGACTAGCAGTGGCTTTCGCCTTTCCTTTGCCAGTATCCCGATTGATTGAATCATGCGGAGGCGGAGATGGGGGGATCAAGGGATATTGCGATTGGAATGGAATGGGAAACTCTGTGTGCTCAGGGACGAGGTCACCGCTGTCTAGGGCGCGCTTCACTGACGTTCTTGGTTGCGAAACGTCGGAAACCACCGTTTTAAAGGTGGGTTTGTGCGACAGTGAGTGGTCGCCAGAGACGTTGGCCTCAGTGCGGTTAACTCGATGTTTCCTAGCTGAGGGAAGACCGTCTGATTTGATGTCGAGAAGCTTGAGGGAATGCGGAACAAACAGGTTCGCAGAAGTTCGTTGTAAAAAGCCTGGGTCCGGAGCAGAGTCGGGTCGTGTAGCGGAGGAGCCAACGAGTTTCTTAGCGATGGGGAGGGCTGGGAGGGCATCGTCGAACAATAGTTTGAACGACTTGCCACCTGCGGGAGCTTTTACGGGGGAGTCAGCCAAGGCAAAGTCGCACTGGGGCAACTCTTGGTCGGGTTCATGGTCGCTGCTCGAAGAGCCTTGTTCCAATTTGGGGATGGGTGGGGGCGCCTGGGAGCGGATGCGCTGGCGCTTTGGTTTGTTAGGAGAGGGAGAAACTGGTTCTCCACGTAAACGTTTCCGAGCACGGGAAACTGCGGTTGTGGACACGGGGTGAGAAGAAGACGCGTTGGGTGGCAGGACCGGGGGGGATGGGTCGGGAGAGGGGGTAGCCGCGCGTCGGTGACTCGGTTTGTTCTTGGCGGGGGTGGCGAACGGATTAGGGAGGGACCGCGAAGCCTGAGAGGTCGACGGGCGGAGGATGGGTGCGGACTTCTTGGTGGGGGAGAAGGGGTTGAACCCGGGGAGGGACGGGAGGGAGTCGGCTGGACGTGATTTCGGTACGGGAAGACGGGAGTGTGATCGAGGGGGAGTGGAAGGGGGAGGAGGTGCTTTGGAGAGCTTCTTGTAGAGCTTGTATTTCTCAGCTGGGGGGGATGAGGAAGGAGTAGACGACGCGTCGCAAAGAGAACGTACCGATGTGGGGCTGGTCGCGGATGTCCTGAACGGATGGGTCTCTGCCGTGTCTTGAAGCAAAGTCGCGCTCCCAAGTCTTTATCTCTGCGCGAACGCTGGCGAGATCAGACATGAGTACTGAGTTGACCAAATATGGCGACGTTTGGTCTCTCTCGTCCGCATTCAATGGCTTGCAGTCCAACGCCGCGCTTCAAAATTCCACTCTCCCGCTCTCTCCTCAACGATCCCGCCTTCTCTCCAGACCCTCGCTCTCATCCTCACTTTCCTCTTGCTAATGCCCGCTCTTACAAAGCACCCCCTCCAAAGTCCCCTCCTGCTGTATCACCAACCATCCCACACACACGTGGGCCTCACGTTCTATCACTACCTCCCCCCCCACCCAAGATCATCCCAGATCCACCACAGCGCCGCGTACCACAAGTCCCTCCGAGCACCCGAGCAAGGGAGAATCTGAAGCCAGTCCCATCACGGAACCGCACCCTTCCGCGCAAAGGAACAATGAAGGCTCTCGTCCGTCGACTCACCACCCGTCACAACCTGGATAGTATCGATGAGCTAGACGAGACAGACCCATTTGGAGGTAGCTACCATCACGA
>JBBPLP010000140.1:0-45310 GCA_038089875.1 Fistulinella prunicolor
CATCGCTGGCCTTGGCATTGGTGGTACATTGCCCGATTTGTTCTCCTTATCCCCCAACTTGATCCCCAGGCACAGCGCTCATTCAAAGTCGCCATGATAGCACATGGCGCCGATACATTCGTGGTCTGATGCTCGTGCAACATGAGCGTTAGCATCATATGGGCACGCATCCCGATTTACATCATCGATCTCGGAGCTCCACCATCCCAGGGCCGACCCGACCCGGCATCTTTTGGGTATCCCGATTGGCTTGCAGATAAGTCTGGTACTCCATCTCCGGCGACCGATGGTCGATTATCTATGAATAGTCGTCTGCTAGGCCGTCGGTGGGGATAAGGAAACGCGAGCGCTATCATTGCAGTGCTTAATTTTGGTCTAATTGACGAGTACGCATAAGGCTAGACTTGCACAAGCGATTGAGGCCGAGATAGGTTTGGCAATGTGGGCAAAGTGCTTCTATCGATGCCTGCAACTTGTGCCTGCGGAAAGCTGGTAAGAGGCCGAGACCACTCGGCGGTTACAATTTTCCCAGTAGCTCACTGCACCATTTTTTTGGTTAGGTTTGGATAGCGTGCTACTGACCGCAACAATAAAATTATCGTGGCATATTCATTCAAGGTCGCGGGGGCCTGACTCTTCTCGTGTGTGATACAAGAATGAACTCCCTGGAAGAATAGCTAGAAGAAGTATCCGATGAAGTGGTGCTGTAGGTTCTCGACATACCGTGGATTACAAGTTCTCCTGGTGGGTCAACCTTGTGGCACTGCTGACAAATCTTTAACCGGGCCCTCCACTGACCGAATACGAAAAAGCGTTTGGCGCGCGGTTCGAGGTTGCTCCCACGACGTCCATGTGCATTGACAGATCCAGCTGCCGTTTATCTGGCAATTATATTACTGCGAATTCCGACCCTTCCTCTCTCAATGGCCCTGTGACCGGGGGAGCATATTACGCGTATGTGCGCTTCTGTTTTGTTCGTCCTCGGACTCCGAATTGGGATAGAAAAAAATTTATTCACTGACATCCCACAAAGAGCGAGTAAGGTAAAGTACTAATGATATACTACACGAATCCAGATACCATGACCCAGCGAACTTAATACGTTCAGGTTCGATAAGACAAGCTGAAGGGTGAAGTAGCCTTCGGAGTCGGAGATGGTGTTATTGCGTCACTTCCAGTGATGACAGCAGGAAGCGGCATACGCGACAGGGTGCTCGGTCCCAACGGCGCACATAACGTAGGCGGTTCTGGGTTCGGACGTAGAGACGGTGTCGCAACGGGTGGCTCCGCCGATGTGTCATCCTCCTCTCTTTCATGCGGCCCATCAGGAGTGTTGAGGTCATCGACCGTCAGCGGTCTCGGTCGACGCGCCTCGATGGCAGAGACAATGTCCGCAAAGTCTTTCTCCCCAGTCCATTCGCCGACAAGTTCCGTGAGGCTGTCGTACCCTTTGGCGCCGACGATGTGCGTTTTGAACCGGTGCGCTTCGGTCTTGGAGCGTTCTGTGCGGGGGGCTTTGAATTGGCTGACGCAGAACTTAGTGAGCGCCCAGTGGTTATCTAGGTATCTCGACTGCGGGCATGAGACATAAAAGGATAGGCATGCCAATGCATCGACTTACCAGCCGCAAATAGGATGGTATGAGCGTCGATTCTACATCCATGAGAGGCGTCGAGGAAAAGCACGTGGGATTCGATTCCGCAGCGGTGGCGATCATCACGGAAGATGCCCCTGGAGAAAGTTGACACGGTCAGGCCAGGATACACCCCTAACATTGCACCCACCAGTCAACTTTTTAACCCGTTTCGCGTCCTCCCATCCTGTACAGTCTCCATTCTGTATGACGGCAATATCCACGCCGAGTCCTTGTACGAACTCGACGATTTCGTTGAGCCTATGGACCAATGCCGACTCCCCTTTGCGCATGTTTCTCGTCCGACAGTGCACTGTCAACGCGCTCACGCCCGTCCTAACGATTCTTTCGACGAGTTTCTTCGTTTCCTCTTGCGTCGGTAGTAAGCGAATTTTTGCTGACACGGTGATATCAGGGGGAAGTGCCTTTCGCAGCGCTGTCAAGATCGCGCACAAGAGATCTGGATTGGTGAGCAAGGCGGCGCCCATCCCTGAATGCGTGCTAAACGGCTTCGGACAGCCGCAGTTGAGATCGATGCCCGAGACGTCTTGAACGACAGCCTTGGCGGCTTGGACGGCGAGTTCGGGGGAGGCGGAACCGATTTGGTAGATGAGATAGGGTTTCTCGACTGGGTGGGTGGTGAAGACAGCGCGCGTTTTGCCGTGGTAAGAGACGACGCCGGTGGACGCTGAGGAGGGTTGGGTAAGAAGACAGGAGGCCCAGGTGGAGGTGCTTACGGTCGACGACGCGTTCTGTGTGTAATATGGCCTTGTCTACGATTTCTGGGCCCCATACGAGCGTCGCGCCATGTTTGAGTGCGGTCAAGCGGGTAGGTACTGTGACATGTGGGAGCGGTTCAGCCTTTGATGACGTTGCAAGAGAAACTGCGCTGGCGTACAGGCACCGGAACGGACCATTGGGGCGAGGAAGACACCATTCTTGAACGAGTCGGAGGTGAGACAGTGCCCGAGTTTCTGACGTTTCGCTGCACGCTCGTCTTCCGGCATGGGCGTCGTGAACAATTCGCGGCGGGACATGACTCTCGACGGGAATGTTATGGTTGACAGCGATGGTGGTCTTTTGGAGAAACGGGCGAGCATCAATATCGATTGAGCCCACCCAAAGATGGACGTCGACCAAGTAGTACTGTAAACAATTCTCACCACTCAAGATGATGCAGATTATCGCTCGCCGGTCTTGTCTTCTCCATTCTGCACGTCCCTCCCATACTCACTTCAGGCCCATGTCGACGACCACCCACCCCTCCTTGACGCCCGTCTCGACCGAGGGTACGTCTTGCGTACCCAATCTGCCCCGTTCGTAGCCTTATTCTTTCTTTTAAGCCGCCCCGTCTGCGATTGGTCCCTACTCTCAGGCAATCAAAGCCGGCGACCTTCTCTTCCTTTCTGGCTGCATCCCACTCGTCCCGTCGACAGCCCAAATCGTCGAGGGCGGCATCGTCCCACAAACCGAACAAGCTCTCGCCAACCTCAAAGCCGTCCTGGAAGCCGGCGGCTCCGACGTCGGCCGCGTCGTCAAAACGACCGTGAGTGTGTGATGTGATGACTCTGTGGCACTGACCGCCCAAGTATCGTCCGTGCGATGCGTGTATGCGCCCGCGCGTCTTCTGTGGTGACAGGTGTTCTTGAAGAACATGGATGACTTTGTCACCGTCAATGGTATCTATGCCAAGTTCTTTGGCGATCACAAGCCTGCGCGTTCCGCCGTCGAGGTTGCGCGACTACCCAAGGATGTTCTGTTTGAAATCGAATGCATTGCAAGGTGTGTGAGATATTTCATCGTACAGTGAATTGTTGTCCACTCGTCCTCTCAACAGCCTGAAGAACTGAACTCAAGTGTGAAGTCGATCTCGCTTTCGCTTGGCATATTTCAAGCCTTTGCTATTATTTAAATGCCAGTTACTTTTCACGAATAGCACGAGTGGAATCTGGATAATACCGTGCAGAGCAAGCAATTCATTCAACTGATTGCCTCTGATTGCCACACATCACCCGGGGGAAATGATCGATATTATGAATACTCTATGTGTGTGCTGGATATCTAAGCGCAAGGTAGATCACTAGGACGGCCGGAATTGAAAGTGCGGGTGTAGGCTGATATGGTAAGACACTGGGGATGTAAAAAGGAGATGGACAAAGCGAAAGAGAGGATAAGAAGATGCCCTGCTCAATTCGTAAATCGGAATGTGACGCGTGGTCAAAGAGAGTGCGTGCGGGTAAGTGTAGCGGAAAGACAATGATGGAATCAGATGGCCAATATCTCTAGTGTCTGTTCTGTGTCCGTGTGTAGATTAAACGGGTCCATAGTTGCGTCCCAGGAAACGTATTGATGGGGTGACGGAAATGAAGCGTGCGCATTAAAACGTGCAGGGTGGACCCCTCGACTTCACATGATCACACAGTCCTTGTTTGCGGCATTCTTTCCATCTGAACCATCCGCACGCAGGACAACGGAATCTGTGCGGCCCGGCACGGGATTACCCTTGAGCCGTTGTTGCGCACGTTTATCGCCGAGTTCAGCCGCCTTTTTGTAATAGGACGCAGATCTGTTTACACTCAAGTCAGTTTGGATGACAAACGTGTGATTTGAAGACGCACTCCGGAGGATCTGGCGGCGTGCCGATGCCGACTTCGAGAAAATATCCGACAGCGTACATTGCTTTGGCAAGTCCTGCGTCCGCAGCTTTCTTCGCCCATAGGTACGCTTCAGTGTCCGATTGAGGAAGCACCCCCGGTGAACCCACAAGGTACCATGCTGTGAGAGCGAAGCAGGCGTCGCGATGATTCTGCTGCGCCGCAATGTTCTAGGCCCATTGTCAGTAAACGATATAAATGGGCGGCCGGGTCCGGCGAGGACTCACGTAATAATGAATGGAGAGTGCGGGGTCCTGAGGGCAGCCAAGCTTGCCGTACTCATAGAATTCCCCTAATCGGTATGCTGATGGTGCATAGCCAAGCTCTGATGCCTGGGCAAGGAGTTCCACGGCGTACTCTGTATCCACGAAGACCACGTTGTAAATACCCTTCTCATGCAGGAGAGACAGCTCGTGGAGGGCATGTGGGAACTCGGCTGTAGCGTGTTCTGCGGAACGTTTGAGCCACTTGACGCCTTCTCTGGGTCGTTTTGCAAGGCCAAGCTCGCCATTAAGTTCTGCTATCCCAAGACGGTACATCGCGCCCGGGTGGAGTGCGGCGGCGGCTTTGCGGAAGAACTGGAGTGCCTTGGGAGATTCACGCCGGCAACCCCAGCCGTTCTCACAACATGTGCCAGCGCGGTAGGCAGCGTCGGGATGACCATGCTTTGCGGCAAGCACGAACAGGGGATAAGCACGATCAAAGTCCTGCCTTCCTTTGTATGTACCGATTCCATTTGAGTAGCAATCCGCAAGAAAGTATTGTGAGGCTGGGTGGCCACGGTCAGCGAGACGCTTGAGGAGTCCAAGCGCCTCTGTGATGAGACTGTCTCTCTTTTCGATCGCCTTTTCGATGTCCATGACGTTGCCGGGTGTGGGCTCCGGTATGGGGTACGTCTTTGAGGCGTCGATCATGAATACAGCGAACTCGAACTGGAGATCTGGATCCTGCGTCTTCTTTGCATTAGCACGGTAAAGTTCTAGCGTGCGATCGTGCGAGAGAAGGGACGCCTGATTGCCTGGACGAAGATGAGAGTGATCGAGGAGGGGACCATTTGGAGGCTGCGGGGGTGGTGACGGTGCACGGACAGAGCGAGAGGTCGGGGTGGGTCGTACGGTATGGTCAAAGGGTTGTGAGGCGTAGAAATCGTCAGGGTCCTGGTTGTGGATGTCGAGTGCGCCGAGGGGGATGTCGTCGGGGTCGTAGGCGGCGTCGGTGGGCGGTTGGGGAGGTGAATTGGATGGCGGGGCCGTGCGTGGTCTGCGTGTCTCCAGCTGAGGTGAAGCACCGAACTCGGGGCCATAGAACGAGTTCGGGCGTGAATAGTCCTGGGCGTGCATGTTGGACAGAGACAAGAGGCGGTCACAGCATTACCACCATGCAGTCTCTTCGCTCACGACGTCCCTCGGAATCAAGACCAGTCAAACGACATGCATCCAAGCTCGCAAAGGTCCCCTCGACGAGGCAGAATGCCCGCAAATCCACCCTGGACGACAAGATGAAGAAGCGCATGTCCCTCAGATATGCGGAGATTTCATCGCCAACAGACGCTTCCGTCCCAGCCGTCCCAACCATCCCGCTCGGTCTCAGACCAGGCCCAGCACGCGATCCCGACGCCATCGTACCCGCTGCCTCTCAGGTAAAAGAGGATCCCCGAGCTCTTGACCAGCGTCTCCTCGACAAGGAGGACTTTGACCCAGATGACTGTCAGTCTCACCATCACACCAAACATGTCGTTTGACGAGCGACACCACCAGATCTCAAAGCAAAGCTCGCCAATTCGACAGAGGCAGAACTCAAGTCCCTCCAGTCCTCTCTGCGTTCCCTCAAAGATGACACCGCAGTCGAGCTGCAGCGCAACGTCTTCAAAAAGTAAGTGCACCGCACTCCGGGCACCATTCACTGACCATCCAAATGACGTAGCTATGCCGAATTCGTCCTCGTCTCAAAAGATATCAGCGTCCTCGAGAATGAGATGCTCGAACTCAAGGAAAGTCTACAGGAGTGGAAGAACATGCCTTCTCTCTTGCACATCGACGAATCGGCCTCCGTCGCAGGTCAATCTCTCTTTTCCACCTCTTCACACACCTGACCCTTTGTTAGAACGCAGACGTGCCGCACGTTCATCTGTCGTCGATCTCCGAATCCTCTATGCTTCCCAGATGCAAACGCTACATTCACAGATATCCGGTTCTGCAAAGTTTGCTCCTGCCACCCAAGGCAGGCATGTCGTCGCTGAAATGGACGGTATCTGGGAGCTGAATGCGGCAACATACAAGATCATCAGCATGGTTCGATTCGTGATACTGGACGACGCCGTCTTGGTCGCCAGAAGGAAAAGGGGTGGCGGGACAGTTGCCCCTACGCCTGGGAGCAGCACCGCTACTGAAACTGCAGGCAAACTCGTCGCCGAGAGGTGTTGGCCCTTGAATGAGATGCTGGTTCTGGATACGAAAGACACTGCCAGTAAGTTGTCTCCGATATGTATTTCGTCTTCTCATTCCCCGTAGGTATGACCAATGTCTTCAAAGTTCGTCACGGCAAAGAGACACATGTATATCGCACCGACGCCCCTACCGACAAGAAAACACTCCTTGGACAGTTCCGCCAAGTAGCGGAGGAATTGGCTGTCCGAAAGCGCAAGGAGCGCGAGGGCGAGCATGAACGCAGGAAAAGCTTATGGGCCGGAGCTAATTCAGGAGAGGTATGTCAGTCTTTTTCTTCATAATCACCCCCTCTTCACGTCCTTAAAGCAGCGTGCTTCCGCGATCTTCAACCTCGATAAGCTTCCCCCACTTTCCGACTGGATGACCGAGTTAGCTCGCGCTGCGAATTCCACGCCTGCCTCTGCCGACGCTTCTGCAAGGGCCAAAAGTGACCACCATGCGCGTGCGCTCTCTGAACTCTCGGATGACTTGACGGTTGCTATCGCCCTTCGTGCATGGCCTCGCGCTGTCAAGTTGGCAGAATCTGCGCGAGTTCATCCAAGTTTGACACCACTTGTCGCGGCACTGACGTCCGCCTTATTGGACGCACTTGCCCGCTCAAAGAACACAAAGTCCACGTCCGTGGAGCTCGTTGGTCATTTGCTCCGTCTTGGCGCTGTGGCTCGAGCCCGTGAAACGTTCTTGGCTGCTAGAGGGGCGGCGATCAAGGGCTATGTTCGAGCAATCACATTTGAAGGCCATATCGGTCTGTATATACACAATCTGGCGGTCGTGATTTTTACAGCGATCAAGCACACTGCAGATTGGTTCCTCGCTGGGTTCGTGGAGCATGAAATGACCTCTGGTGAGTCCATTCTTGAGTATGAAAAGAGGTTACTCATGCGGTTACCTAGGTTTTATTGACTGGGCGAAAAAGCAAATCGAGTTTTACGCTGAAATGTTTAGAAAACAAGTGTATAGCTCGGACGTGGACCAATCTACTATTGATGAAGCGCTCAAGATCACTCATTCTCAGAGCAGAAAGGTCTGTGTTTCATCCATGTCCTACACTCTCGGCTGATAGCCATGCAGTTATTACAAGAATTTGGTCTCGACTTCCGATACCTCCTTGATGATCTCCTGGTTCAGCATCCCAAACAACCATCCATATCTACTCCCCAGAACATGCCTATCCGACTTGCGATCCCAATACGCTCTCTTTCTCGGACTTCTGGTTCATCCAACTCGCCCTCACCCTCCCCTTCAGCCGCGAATCCTCCCACGACGCCGACGTCCCGTCTACGCCGACCGTCACTCTCTCGAGGTGATTCTAGCAGCGCCCCCTCTACCCCAGTAAGACCTCCACTTCCGAGGGCGGCGATGCCGCCACCACCACGCTCAACGAACCGGCCGAGTGGTTCAGTTGCTACACGCTCTGCACAGGTAGCGATTCCTGATCGGGAAGGGATGATCTGATTCTATATACCCCCTTCTTCGAAGACATTGGCCATTCTATGACCCGCCGTTTGTGTAGTACTGTACTCGCTAGTAAACATTCATTGGAACGGTATGATGAAGTGTGGTTAGTAGACGCGTCTGTCACGCGTGACTTCACGCGTCTCATGAGCGGGATGCGATGTTCACTTGATACAACCGACGATGACCACACCCATTGAACCCAACCCACCGCGATGGAGTCCGTCCACGAATCCCGCCTCCATCGTCATCCCAGGACTCGACACCAACGCACCAACAAATGACCAGATTGACCAGATCGAACAGTTGATCACCATTAAACTACAGGTAAGCACGGGTCCCATGGCACAAATTTGCCCGACAGCGAATGATCGGGAAAGAACATAGATGCCAATTTTTCGAGGATTCAGCATCTCATGGCGACGAGGTTGTTGCCAGCTGTGAAGCGCTATGCTCTCGGTACGGAACCAGTTCGCGAGGCGGCCAAGGTACTTTTTTTTGGTCTGATCTCCAGCACATCGACATCGTCTCAAAACTCTTTTTCTCTCCTATGGACTCTAGTTTTGGACGTCATTTTACGAACAGGCCGCCCAAGTGCATATACCGACGCTGGACGACTACGATTCCGTGCACGACGAGCAGACGCAGTCGTCCATCGCTGTGTCTGAGCCAGCGTCCTTCTCCCAGCCTGAGGAGGATTTGAATGTTACACCCTCGCGCACGATGCCCTCCCAGATCACCACTGGGAGGTATGACGTGACTGCATCGGAGAACTCCTTCATGCCCGCAAACGCGGTCTCGTCTACCCCGGCACGTCCTGGGCACGCGCCTGATCGGTCTTTGGCCGATCAGCCCTCCTGGAGCGCTTCTCTCGAATCGCCAATGGTCCGTCTCAAGAGCGAGCTCCAAAGCTTTGCACGCGAGGAGGAAGAAGCTTCTGTGCGACAGGACACGTCGTCTTTTACAGACGACAGCATTATGTACGAGGAGGAGAACACTATCCAGCAACCCCTGCAGATCAGTCAAGGGAAGACGGAGAAGAGTGCTTCGAAACATGCTGGTGATGAGCCCAAAGCCAAGATCCAGGTGTCACATCTCCCTCGAAGCGCGCTTCCCACTCCTCGTGCAAACGTGACTAATGCGCGTATCTCTCCGCTCAAGGTCAAACCAAAAACACCAATCGCCATCCCAAAGCATATCCAGTCATTTCTTCCGGCTAAATTGGAAACCGAGCCCACTTTCCCATCACCCCGTCGCTCACGATATGAGCGGACGCCCAGAAAGCCTACAGCTGCTTCTTCGTCCGCGTCCACATCTATATCCGCGTCCTCGTCCATGCTGGATATTCCCTCTCTGACGAAACACGCGTCGGACTTAAACCAAGAGCCAAAGTTTACCTCGTTTGACGACTCGTTCGATGATTCGGTTGATTTGATGCAGGGGATGTCTCCGCCAAAAACGTTGGCATTTGCGAGGGCGCCAAGGTCTAGTGTGGGTCTCGGACTGTTGCAGCCACTTGGGCGAACGCCTGGAAAAGACACGTTGCCAGCTCTCGGAAGAACGCCGGGGAGGGAGGCAGCAGATCGTATCCGACGAGATCTACTGGGCGATATGCAGAGCCAATTTGGGTCTGTGACTAGCGCGGCAGCGAACAAGTTGAGGACGCCTGCGTTTGGATATGACACTGGCGCAGTCAAGGATGATACAATGAGTACGATTCCGACCCCGCCTTCCCTCTCGCGGTACATGCGACACGCGTACCCTTCCTGGACAGATAGTAATGATACTGATACTAGCTTGGCAACCATGATGCGTCGCGTTGGGCTTGAGATGCCAGAGTCTAGCTTCAAAGCTGATTCTGCTGCATTAGCTTCTCATTCAAGGGCATTCTCGCTCGCGGAAGCTGGGAGCAGCGCGCATGTTCCTGAAATGGAAGAAGACGAATTGCATACACCCAGCCATCAGGGATTGGACATATTCGATCAAGACGACCAGAGCGCCATCCAGCTCGGATCGCACCCCGACGCTAACTTGGACTCGGACTCGGATTCGGACTCGCTAGACGACGAGCCGG
This sequence comes from Fistulinella prunicolor, assembly GCA_038089875.1. Taxonomy (NCBI): domain Eukaryota; kingdom Fungi; phylum Basidiomycota; class Agaricomycetes; order Boletales; family Boletaceae; genus Fistulinella; species Fistulinella prunicolor. Next base: position 10,264 of record JBBPLP010000140.1, read on the forward strand.
TTCATTCTAGTCAACCTTCCACAGCATTCCTCATGGCGTCTGCTCGCGAACCTGACCCGGACGATTCTTTCGGGTCGTCCAACTCGAACCACTCAAGCGACTCGCTGGGCGCAGATGAACTTGGTGAAGGTGATGAGGCTGCTGTACATCCGTTTGCACGGGTAATGGAAGCCAACGCCGAGGAAGGGGATGGGTTCGACGACAGCTTTGACTCTGAGGGCGGGTATGAGGTTGGTCATGGCGAGGATCTATTAGAACCGACGGAGGAGACGGTGTTCGGGATTCCACCTGCGCAGCGTCGGGTGCAAGGAAGGGAACCGGGTCAGTTAAGGATGCTTGGAGAGGATTTATTACAAGACACGATTGGGATTGGTGGACAGCTTGCCAAGGTGGGGAGGGTTGAGGAGAGTCCGACGCCGTATGGAAGAGGTTGAGTACATTACAATTGAACCACGTGATCTTGGATGAGCGGATGGAACTTGATGAGAATACTCGCAGTGTAGTCTGTCCATGCACCATCTTGACTAGGACACCATCTGCTCGACGTTGAGAATGATACCCACACAACGTACTGCAGTACGTACTTTTGCCCGGATACGCATCCAGGCAGCGACACAAGCACCGTTACTCGTCCATGCACCCAAGGTAACCGGGGGGACCGGGCAAGCACGCAGCCTTGCAAGTATATCGTGTACCCCATCAGAGACGAAACGTCTGGCTCGTCCCATCAGTGTATCGTCGCACAGAGGGCTTGCGACTGCCGCCCCGGGTGAGTAGAAGGCATTGCACCGATCTCGTACTCGCTGACGTTCGTCTGCTCGCAGATGCCTCCCTGTTCACGAGGAAGCCTCACTTCGACAAGATTCTCATTGCCAACAGGTGTGTATCAACCTCGTCATGCACGCTCGTTTGCTAACGCGTTGGTGCGCGTTCCAGGGGAGAGATTGCATGTCGTGTGATCCGGACAGCCAAGAAGCTAGGGATCAAGACGGTAGCGGTGTATAGTGAAGCGGATTCGCAGTCGTTGCACGTCCTCGAAGCCGACGAGGCGTATTGCATCGGTCCCGCGCCTTCGGCTGAGAGCTATGTGCGTGTGTTGGTGCGAGTAGGTTTGGTGGTGCGATGGTTGACCTTGCGATCTCCAGTTGCGCATGGACAAGATCGTCGAGGTGTGTCACAAGAGTGGGGCGCAGGTCTGTTTCATGTTTGTATTCTTCGAGGTGGGATTTTGATGATGTTCTTTTCGATCACGATGTGTTAGGCCGTTCATCCCGGGTAAGACGGCGTGGTTTTGGACCAAGTGTTCCTCTGACCGAACGGGCATGTAGGTATGGTTTCCTCAGCGAGAACGCCAAATTTGCCGAACGCCTCGCAGAAGAAGGGATCGTGTTCATTGGGCCTCCATCGAGTGCCATCATCTCCATGGGTTCTAAGAGGTTGGTGGTGCCCTAACCGCACTATATACGCTGATAGCTGACGAAATACCAGTGAATCCAAAAACATCATGTCCGGTATGTCGCAATTCGTCTATATTAATCCCTAGCGGCGTTGCCGACGTTCATGGATGCAAGCTGCTGGTGTCCCATGCGTTCCGGGTTATCACGGTAACAACCAAGATCCTCAGTTTCTCTTTACCAAGGCGGAGGAGATTGGTTAGTCCTGAATCGACCATCAAGCAGCATCATTAGATTTGGCTGACTCGTGGTTCCTTTCTAGGTTACCCCGTTTTGATCAAAGCTATTCATGGCGGAGGCGGTAAAGGCATGCGTGTCGTATCGACACCTTCCGAGTTTATGGATGCCCTGGAATCCGCGAAGCGCGAATCGTTGAAGGCGTTCGGCGATGCAAATGTCCTCATTGAGAAGTATATTGAGCGACCGAGGCACGTGGAAGTGCAAGTCTTTGCAGATACGTTGGGTGGGGTGGTTAGCCTTTGGGAGCGAGATTGTTCTGTGCAAAGACGCAACCAAAAGATCATCGAGGAGGTGTGATATGCATTAACATCGCGGTGGGTGGGTCATCTAACTACGCGTGTTTGGTAGGCTCCTGCACCGGGCCTTTCGCCCGAACTTCGGGCGGACTTGTCTGAGAAGGCCATTGCCGCTGCCAGAGCGGTCAACTACGTCGGAGCGGGGACCGTGGAGTTCATTTTCGACAATGATACCGAGAGGTTTTACTTCATGGAGATGTGAGTGTCTACAAAGTTCTGATGTTAATTTGAGCTAACACCAATGATAGGAATACGCGTTTACAGGTTGAACATCCTGTCACGGAAATGATAACCGGCCTTGACCTCGTAGAATGGCAACTCGAGGTCGTTTACAAGCTGATGTTGTTTCATCGTGACTCACATGCGTAACAGGTCGCAGCTGGCAATCCCCTTCCTCTCACCCAATCCTCGATCCCTCTCGTCGGACACGCGTTCGAGGCCCGTATCTACGCGGAGAACCCGCGAAATGATTTCCTTCCCGACTCGGGACGGCTTATATACCTCTCTACGCCTACCCCGACGCATGTCTTTGCACCTCCATTACCCCCTGATGTTGTAGAATTGGCCGAGCCTTCGCGACGCGTACCCGATACATCCGCTGCGATCACCCCGTCACTCCGACTCGAGCAAGGTTTCACTCAAGGCGCTCTGATCGGCGTATTTTACGACCCGATGATAGCTAAGCTTGTGGTTCATGGACGGGATCGAACCGAAGCCTTGAGAATGCTCAGGCGAGGCTTGGAAGAGTACAAGGTGGTCGGTGTTTCTACCAACATCGAATTTTTGAGGACGTTGGCAGGCAACGATGCATTTATTGAAGGGGATCTCGAAACGGGATTTATCAAAAAGCATCATTCGGATCTGTTCCCGCCGATTTCGCATCCCTCTCCCGAATTGTTAGCCCAAGCCGCGCTGTACGTTGTCCTTCGAGATCAAGCGATTCCATCGGCCCTTCAAAGCCCATGGATGTCTCTTGGCGCACGACGGTTTGGTGGAGATGTCTACGAGCGCACCATCACACTATCGAAGGACGAGGCTTCCGCCGCCCACATCAATGTTTCGCTCAAACACACATCTCCTGGCTACTTTGACATTACGGTGCATGGTTCATCGCCAACGACTTTCACGTCGGTCCCTGCGCGTCTTACGTCACCATCAACGCTCGTTGCATTCTCGACGGACACGACTATTGTCTCGCAACCTCCGCCACCTGCCGTGCCCGCATCGATGTCTCCGAATACGATGGAACGGCTTCACCTCTTCTCTGCGGATGGGACTAAAACGACGCTTACGCTCCCTCCTCCCGCATGGCTGTTGTCGGTTGGAGGAGACGTCTTGGCTGCGCACAAGGGCGCGTTGCGTGCACCAATGCCTAGCCTAGTCGTCGAGGTGCGCGTGAGCCCAGGGCAGCATGTTGACAAGGGCCAAGCAGTGGTTGTTTTGGAGAGCATGAAGACGGAGACGGTACTGAGAGCCGAAGTAGCTGGCGTCGTCAAGGCTGTTGGCTGCGCCAAGGGAGAGATGGTGGAAGAGGGGAGAGAATTGGTGGATATTGAAGAGGATGCGACAGAAGCACAGTGAGCTCGTTTGCCTTTTCATCTCGGTCTTTGCTACTGCGACTGTACTGGCAGTGTAGCTTGTAGCACCCGAATGTATTACCACTCTCCAACGGCGAAGTGTATTCTAGTCTTTCCAAACTCGCTTACGGGTGCCGCACTGCATGTAAGGACTAAGGTAGCAGCTTAGAGCATATTCGTCAAACTACTCCTTTATAACGCCAAGGGGAAGCGACGCAATGGACGTTTTCAATTGACGGACGCTCGCTGCAGTGACTGCACGCGGGCCGGAGACCGAGTTCCGAGTTCGGATTTTATAAGCAAGCCGATGTCTTCGATTGCCGGTAGCGACTGATGGTCTTTACCACTTCGTCGGATTTCTACAGCCTACTCCAAATACCTCGAGATGCATCTCCAAACGACATCAAGATCGCCTACCACCGTACCCTCTTGCGCCTCCATCCTGATAAACTGCCAGCCCGACTTCGCCATCACAACGACATGACCCCGGCACTGGTACCAGCGGACACGACCGCGGCGGATCAATCGCCACTAGAAGGGGGAGACGCGTCGTCGGTCGACATGGCGCTGCTCAAAGAAGCGTACAGGACACTTTCTGATGCGAGTTTGCGAGCAGCGTATGATGAATCGTCGAGGCAAGAAGCGCACGCGCGATCGGCGCGTGGTCCGAGACCAGCGCAGGTCATCTCGCTCGAGGAGTTTACCACCGCGATAGGAAGGGGAACGGTAGTTGAAGTAGACGCAGACGCAGACGCATCGCAAGAATGGCGCTATGGGTGTCGGTGCGGTGGGATGTATCGCATCACGGAAGACGATCTGGAGAACGGGACACATCTCGTGAGCTGTGAGAGTTGTTCAGAGGTGATCTGGGTCGGTTACGAAGAGGCGGTCACGGGCGACGAGTCGGAGGGTTTTTAGGCATGACTCGTAAGATTCTTTTCTGGCGATTTGACTTGTTACTGAACATTACTTAGCAGGCTCGTTCAGTCTTCGAGCATTACTCCTATTCCGAGGGGTTCATCGAACGGCGACGATGTCGTGGTCCGGCCCCGCTTTCTGATGATCTCACAACTTGCCGCCAGCACCCTGTCAGAAGGGTGTTCACTCAACTCTTAACGATCATTGATCGATTTGTTCACGCCGACACCACCCTCCGGAAAAGCAGGGCGATGCCAGACTTAAAATGAACGCTCCCAAAATAATAATATTTGACGTGTACGAGAACATAGATTCAAGAGCGTCACGACTTAGTATAGAGCAAACCGTTGCGGCTCAATCGATTTCCATGACCTGATCGCTACTTTCATCATCCGTGAATTCGTCATCCGTAGGTTCATCAGGGACCGGGTTCCTTGTCGCCCATGCCTTGTAAAGTGACTCTCGAAATTCACGTGCGATCGCTACGGAGACTGGCCACGGGATAGCGTTCCCGATCTGTCTGTGCATCTAGTTTTTAATTGAGTCCACGAGATCGAACGAAGAGCTGCACCATGAGAACACCCACCGTCACAACACGGTTATCTCGAGCATAGAACACAAAATGATCCGGGAATCCTTGCGAACGTGCGAGCTCCCGAACAGTCACGATGCGCTTGCTCTAAAGACAATGGGTCAATCCGGATGTTCATGTGCAACGAGGGAAAGAGGCATACATAAGGGTGTAACACACGACATTGTTTTGCCGTTGGGTCCACATTCGTAACGGTAGTTTGGAACCATCCATCTCGTGGGACGCGTCCATAAAATCCTGTGACCCCAGTGTCAGATAGGTATCTTTCCTACAGATGTTTGGCTCACCAGGTCGGAAGCCCGTCCTGGCGACCGATGATGCAGGGTTGACAAGTTGCCATTCCCAAAGGTCAGGTCTCAAGGCTATCCCGAGAAGTTCAGAATTCAGCCGAGGAAAATGCAGAAAGTGAGCAGCTTACACCGATAGTCCGCATCAGGTTTGATGGGAATCTCGACGACTCTAAGCTCGTGAAATGCGATTCAGCATAATGCACGGCTATTGCACGCACGCAAGTACTTGCCTCTCGACCTTTTTAGCTTCGTAGGTACGTGTGTACTGCTGGATGTCTCGCGTCGGTCGATCGCGGCACTTTTGTTGATACGTCGTGTGCGGCTCATGATTGTACGGAACGTCGGGTCCATCAAAACCACACCATGGTTGATCCTTGCGACATTCTTTGATACGAGCCTCTTCCATCTGACGTCTAGTAAACACCTTTTTAGGATGTTTCCTGAGCGGCGGAAGACATATTGAACAAAGCCTGACACAGGAGAACGGGCCATACCATTGAAACCTGGGAAGGTCGCTGATCGCATCGTGTACGGACACATACCGATGCGGGGCAACGCCAGAAAGTGTGGTGATCGGTCGGAGTATAAGTTCCTCTGGAAATCTGATTTCCAAGCTGTCGGTGATCGGGAAATCATGCGTAGGTTGGGGAAATGCGGGTAGTTCCAAACCCCGTTTAGCAGCTATGAGAAAGAATCGGACCCGCTGTTGTGGCGTTCCGTAGTGCCCGGCCTGAAGGAGAGCACATCGAAATTGATATCTGTGAGGTTACAGTATCGACGTCATTTACCGCGACCAAGCCGGGCAAGGCTGGACTTACCCCATGTCGAGTAGCGCAGCAGCAACGAGTTTCAGACCGCCCATCGGGATACCCCCCTTGACCGAATACTCAGTGTGCTGGCGCGCACGAAGGTTGTACTGTAGGAAGCCTCGAACATTTTCAAATATACAGTATTGAGGCTTCAGGAAGTCGACAAAGGAGAGAGCGGTAAGGATCAGATTGCTCTTGGTATCGTTGGCTTTATGGTACATGTTTAGCGTAGAATGAGGCTGGCTATCGACGAATCAGCGAGATCCAAGTAGGTAACATAGGGTCTTACCAAGGGAACCCCGCAATAATACAATCAATGTCACCGGGCTGCGGAGGTGGAGGCAATTGATGGCCTTCAATGGACATCAAAGGTGCTGGATGTTTGTTTTCGTGGGTCAAAATTGCTTGCTTGAGGACCAAATTGCTGCATTGATTGTAGACTTTGACATCCGCTGGAGCATTATTCCTGATAATCAAATCAAGTACAAGCCCGACAGATTGGGACATGGATGCATACCGTAGTGTATTCGCCGCGCTAGGGGAAATCTCCACAGCATGCGTCAATTTGAAACAACCCCCCTCCTCCATAGCCAGACCAAACGCGCCTGTTCCACCGAACGGATCAAATGTACGTAAGGGCGCCTCCCTTTCCAAGAATGTTTTCATCCCGTTAAATTTCTTGAAATCTTGTTTCACACACATGGGACAGATTGGTATGTCGTCCCAGCGCATCCGGTGCCTGCTAGCCCAAGATGTGACGACGAGCGAAGGAAAACGATATTTGATGTAGAAGCGGCGGGGGGACATTGAAAGCCACGCGTCCAACTCAGGCATATCTTCTTTGACTACCACGTAGCACACCCCAATCAAATTACGGATCGAGGTAGTCATCTCGTCGTCGGTGTAAAATAGATGTCTCTAAACACAATAATGTGAACGGGGGGATATGTCCCCAAGCGAGGGAACCTACCTCATCCTTGAGCGTCGTGTCTGGTCGGCTTCCAACCTTATCCGTCCGCCCAAAGAGTCGAACGACAATTTCCCCGTTATCATGGTTAAATTTGATGATCTGGCCAATATGGCACGGCCCCTCTTCGGCTTTGATGAAGACACAATCATCGAAATGATACTCTACTCCGTGCCACCGTATACCAAGATGTATTTTCGTCGCCTCCGTACCTTCGTCAAACTTTTTAGCTATTTCGCATGCGGGGCAATTATTCGGTGGCGGTTCTCGCGAAAAGGCAGCCGATGCATTCATATCAATATCTGTGAATGTTCCATCATAATTATCCCACAGGTATCTGGATCTCACGGTCAGTGCCAACAAACTGTGGCCATAAGGAACGCACCTGTAAAAGAAGTCATGCAGTCCAACACCTGCAGTGGATTCGCCAGGCTTGATGTAATGTACCGTGACTTTGCCGATGATATGTTTTAGCGCCTGAGTATCGCATTGGTTGATCAGAAACAATTCCTGGGAGCGACCAAGCTCTTGGAGGAGCGTCTTGGAACTGTGTTCAAACCATTGGACGTGGACCGTTTCATCCCCTTCATGTATGTTGATGATCCTGGCAAACCTGAAAGAAAACTTGAATGGGAAGTTGCCAAAAGATGCAACAATGCCATACCAAAAATGGCTGGCAAGAGTGTCTGTGGGAGGTAGATCGTTAGGGTTCGGCGGAATACCTTTCTCTGGATAGAACAGGACAGTATCTCCGATCTGTCGATCTCCCCTCAGTTTATGGAGAAGTAAAGATATTCTGTGCTCCTACCTCGTATCTCACTTCATCTATTAGTATATGTTTCAGCCAGCGTGTACGCCCGATCCTTTGATCTGGTCGGAACTGGATGCGCCGGCGGGTTTGAGTGCGTTCGAGGAACGCCTGAAGCCGGCGGGTAAGGTTTCCTTTGTCTTCTTCAGGCTCGCGTGGCGGAGGGGGTGCAACGGTATAAAATGTTTCTCTAAACAAGGGTTGGGCCATTTGTGAAATCCGAAGGGTCACATGCGTTCGGATGCTTGTACGGAGCACAGCTAGGTCAAGGTTTCCCTCGTAATTGATGTGGAGGAAACCCTTTGGCAGCAGTTTCTCTTCCCCCTTCCTCTGGCCTACAGGCTTAAATATGATAGGAGCCTGGTGGGAAAGAAGGTGGTGGATAACGATAGATGCTCGGAGGATATCTCCACGCGGAACAGTCTCTAGCGTTTTGCGCAGCTTTGGAACCTAGGAAATGCTTAATGATCGCTCTCCGTGACGAAATAGACTCACCGAATCCCAGAGTTCCCGCTCATCCAGTGGTTCACCGAAAATCATAATTTCCTTATATCTTCGCACGAACGCAAAATATTCTTCTTTTTGATTTTCTTCGGCGGAGGATATCACGAATTTCAATATACTCTGCAGTCTCCAGAAGGGACGAAATTGGCTTCGATATTTCTTGGAGACACTCGAAGCGTCGAGCTCATAAAAGGCATGGTCGGTTTCAACAAGAAACGGGCTTTTCACGTCAGCACACGTTTCCTCAATCCCGAAAGATCACACACCTGTCCCTTTCCCAATATCTTGTAAAATACCTGTGTATTCGCGACGTGCGGATATACTGTTCCTCGCCATATTCATCCATGTCGTCCTCCTGGCCTTCGTCCTCGTCTATGTCGTATACCGGGACAACAAAACCCGCACCGAGAACCTCGTGAGGATCGTCGCGCACATTATTGTCTAGGGCATCAAGGGAAATCATATTGTTTTCGTGACGAGGGTCAAAGAACGTAAAACGGGAAAGGCGGCGAGTCCGCTTCCTGTCGTCTTCTGGAGGGTCTTGCTCTTCGCCAAAGAGCAGGAGATCATTGGTTTCTTTGACCTCATACGACCGTCGTTCATATTTCCGTGCTGATGATGCAAAGGAGGTCAGTGTGCTCCGAATGAATTGATTCCCTTACCGGGCTGTGGAATTGCGTCAAGATTGCGACGTTTTACGTCCTAGCAGGAGAAGTGAGCAGGTCTGGTCGCCGGTTGGTGAACATCTCAAGTACACACTCTGAGAGAATCGTCACCAGCGTCACCAGCATCACCGCGATCCCGCTTGCGGCTACTAGCATCAGATGTCGTCGCCGAGTCATCTGGATCAATGCCGAAAGAGACGTCTAGGGCGCTCGGTCGATTGCCGCGTCGACTCGGACGTTCAATCATCGTGGACAACTTTGAGCATGTTGTGATGTCTGATCAACTCCTAACAATATAACAAACTGGATTGGGTGACGGTCTACCCAGGACACCCCTAGATATGTACATCTAACAAGAGTCCGCGAACTCACGAGTCTAAGCAGCGTACAACTACAGGGTAGGTGAGGGCTGCTATGTAGGGGATTGAGGGGTACATTGGAGGTGCTAAGGATTTCCTCTCGTACAATAGAATTTACTAAAGACCGATGGCGTTTGAAAGGCTGGTACGCATTATGATGATAACAGTGGCGGAAAATGCAACAAAAACTCAAGAAATCGGGATTATAGTACCATACTTGACCAAGAACTACATCTAGAATGAAAAATTAGCACTGGTCCACATCCTACCAGACCAGGAACCAACCAGGTTGAAGAATGCCTCGGGTGCGGAGAAGTTGGAAAGGAACATTTACTTGGCCGAAACAGTGGCGGCAATAGGTGCATCGGGTCCTGCGAGTGCGCCTTCCGGGACAATGCCCGCAGAGTTTACTGACTCGCCGACCTGGTGGAAATCTGATGACACGAAGGGCATCAGCTTATGTGGCTGTATGCGCAGAAAGGCTGACCGAGAATCTCGCTGTACATCATGACCTTCCATGTGTCTACCGGGAGATCAGCGTCGTTGAAGCTCCAGTCGAACTGCTCCGCAGCGACTGGTTCATCGGTAGGATCATGATATGGCGCAACATACTCGTGCGCAAGAGACGTGGAAGCATCTATACGCTTTCGGGGATCAAAGACCAACATCTTCTCTAAGAGATCCAAAGCTGGTGATACATATGAGTCTCATCGCTCCAAAACGCAGCTATGATTGACTAACCGTCCTTATCGGTAGTTCTGAGCTTTTGGCTAAAAGGGACGCGCTCTCGTTTGGGCAAGCTTTGGACGAATCTTAGCGTCTGCGGCGTGGTAGGCATGAGAAACCGAGATTAGGGAGAGAGGAAGGACGAACATTCTCGCTCGCGATGGTTTCAATGACATCGTCAGGGGGCGTCCCCAGCAGTTCAGTAATAATTGAAAACTGATTCACGTCTACGTTCTGGTCAGTTAAGCCGGCAGGAAGAGGCTAAAAAGAAATGCTTACGGTCTTTGCCAGGGAAGAGTGGCTTTCCCTCCAACATCTCCGCAAATATGCATCCAGTGCTCCAGATGTCAACCGCCACATCATACTTTTGCCATGTCAACATGATCTCAGGGGCACGATAATATCTTGTTGAGACATATCCTGTCATCTGCGGATCTTGAATGCGCGCTAAACCAAAGTCACATATCTACCCCTTCGTTAGTCATATCAGGAGTGAAGTGGACATCGAAAAGGCAACCTTGAGATCGCAATTTTCGTTGACGAGAATATTGCTAGGTTTCTGATGGAGATAAATCAAAACTGGGTGACAAAGGGAGTCAGATGCATGACTCACCAGATCGCGATGGACAACACCGGCAGAATGAACGTATTTCAGACCTCGCTGTTGGCTGTGAACGACCCTGACGAAAAATAGAGCAACACACGCACAAGGATCTGGTATAAAAAGTATTGGATAAACTGTTTTTCCAACGGACGCGACGTCAGTAAGCGATGGAGATCAGTGCCAAGAAGTTCTGTGACAAAGTATCTGTATGACGAGGTTAGATTTCTGACTGCGCGGGGGAACAGGAAACGGGATGGTAGAGCTCACAGATCTTCCAGAGGTGAGATGAAGACGTCGCTTAGGCTGATGATCTAGAAAGCCATGAGATGGGCGGAGCGAGGTCGCGAGAGACCTACGTTCTCGTGTTGTATGTGTTTCAACAGCTTGAGTTCGCGATACGTTCGTTTACTCAGGACGGGCGTGCTGAAGGGTTTCATGATCTTCTTGATCGCGACGGACGAGCCTGTCAATTGGTCCTTGGCAGAACTGGATGGGCATGAGAGGCAGACGAGGCGGTAGCAGGGGGGCAGGATAGTACCAGACGAGACCAAAAGCCCCTGGTAGGAGGTGGGTGAGCGAGAAGGGTGGAGATCGAAGGAGGCGCACCCATTCCAACTGGCTGCAGGTCGACATAACGCGTAGTGACCTTGAGAATCGATCTGCATCATCAAGTGATCCAGGGGTTGTGATGCAAGGGACGCACCTCGAAGGACGTGCCGAATATGCTGAGCTTTACAAAGGACATGATAGAGGATGGCGGAGAGAAAGCTGCTGGATCCAAAACGAGCGGGAGGATAATAAGGTAACCCTCCTCCCAGCACGTTCTCTCAATTTCGATGGGCGTGTCTGAGGTCCCTGACAGATATGACCGCCAGCAACGACCCGACGCTCGTCCTCCACCATGATTACACACCAAGCTGAGCCTCGCTCAGTTTCTCAGGCTTCCCTTCTACCATGTCCTTCATCCGCGCTGCCACGCTAACCCGCTCAGCGGTAGGTCTGCTACCAACCCTCACCCACATCGCTTGACCCTCACAGGCCAGACTTTATTCCACGGAAGCACCTGTGGCCAAAAAGTCGACGGGGCTCAGATACGTTTTGCCCGTCGGTGGTGCTCTGGGTGGCTACCTTTTTTACGAATACTACTACAAGGGCGACGCCGGCCAAGTCAAGCCGGCCAAGACGCTGACTAGCCCTCTGAACCCTCAAAACTTCGTCGACTTCAAGCTCAAGAGGGTCGAGCCGTACAACCACAATACCTCCAAGTAAGCATCCTCGGCGTGCCGTCACACATCCATGATTCACACCCGAATGACAGGTTCGTCTTTGATTTGGGCGAGGGGAACGCTTCTCTCCTCCCGATAGCCTCATGCGTGGCTATCAAGGCAGAAGATTTCAAGGATGCCAAGGGAAACCCCATGGCTAGGCCCTATACCCCCATTTCTCCGTCGGATCTAGAAGGAGAGCTGTCCTTTATCATCAAAAAGTACGAGACCGGCAATGTCTCAAAGTATATCCACACTCTCAAACCGGGTGACAAGCTTGCTATCAAGGGGCCTCTGCCGAAATGGTCTTGGAAGAGTAATTCCTCTTTTATTTCATGTGATGAGCGTCGATTGAACCCTGTGTAGTGAACGAATTTGACGAGGTTGGCCTCATTGGCGGAGGCACCGGCATGTAAGTTTGCAGGCAACAAAGGAAACCTTTCGCGCGCCTGACTGCAACTCCCAAGCGCGCCCTTGTACCAAGTTCTACAGCACACACTCGCTGACAAAGCTAACAAGACCAAGTTCAAGCTGATTTTTGCAAACGTGACCGAGGGTGACATCCTTCTTCGTGAAGAGTTGGACACCATGAAGAAGAAATATCCCAACAACCTTGATGTTGTCTATGTGCTCGACAAACCTCCCGCAAACTGGAAGGGTGATCGATTATTTTTCTAGCGTTTGGAGTGATGCTCACGGCATGCTTTGGGTCAGGACCAAGCGGGTATGTTGGTGCAGATATCATCAAGCAGCACATCGCGCCTCCTTCTCTCGGCGAGAAAGTGAAGATCTTTATTTGCGGTGAGTGATGTTGCGTAGGTGGACGGAGTAGGGTTGACAGGTATCGCAGGCCCTCCACCCCAGGTCGCTTCTCTTGCGGGCAAGAAAGATGGCCCTAGACAAGGAGAGCTGGCGGGTATCCTGAAAGATCTCGGATACACGACGGACCAGGTAAGCACCATGCATTGACTACAATACGTTGCTCATGCGCTGCTCTAGGTCTACAAGTTCTGAGTGGCTCAGTACGATGGCATTACATAATCGTTGATGTGAACGTACATGTAGATTACATAACCAGTACTACGGAGCGCAGGGACTGACGCGTGCTTTTGATCAAAGGTGCAATCTACATACTTGGAGTTGCTCCTCTCCTTTCCTTCAACGAGTGCCCGTGTGGATGATCCTGATATCCTGATTGTCTCGAAACATCCCTGGTACATCCCAACCTTTGCATACGATCAGTGGTGGCTCATTCAGACCGTTCAAGTCGTTGTTTGCGAAATCTCTGGCTACGTTATGGACCATAGTAGTGATCCCAGGCAGCTGTCTCGTCGCTTGCCATCGCTACCCCAAACTACACCATCCACAAGTACCTCCAAGGCGCCAAGCACAGTGTCGACCACCAGCTTCTATGCATCAAAGTCACCGCCACCACTTCCTTCCCGAAAAAACGTAGGCTCGGCTCACACAAAGAGCATCCAACCCAGTACACCACCCCCGGTGTATGGTTCTTTGGATGGAAGTCCCTTTCGCGAACCGCAGCTTGTCGAGGAGGCCCCCATCACGAACGATGCTGTGCCCGGCCTCTTACCGGGCGACGATGTCCATAATACTTGGGCTCAGGTCGATAATTCCTGGGGAGGGTCTCGATCAGTGTGGGGCGCAACTACGGACACGTGGAATACAGGCACAATCCCTTGGGATAGCAATGGCGCTTGGGCGCAACCATATAGCGGGTCCTCGTCAGGAGGTCCTAGCATCGATGGTCGGGACAAATTCGAAGAAGAACACTGGTGGGACGCTTCCATCCGCGATGGTCACAAACGACCAGGTCCAGGAGTATTACCGCCGTACCTAGCTGACCTCTTACACAATCCTGATCACTCCTTATTCTCGGTCAGCATCGACACGCCAGATATTAAACCTTTGGCTTCTTCCCCCCAAGAGAGCCGCGATACCGGTCCTCCATTCCAGCCACCCTCTGTGGACGACCTGACATACTCCATACCCCATCCAAACGCGTACTACTGCAGGAAGCATAATGGTTGGGTCCTTCTCCAATGGAAGTCTTCAACGATGATGCCTCCTTTGGCAACTTCATTCGTTCCCGATCCAGAAACTCCCTTCCCTGACCTTACGCGTCGCAAACGAACAGCGTCGTGCGTTGGGGAGGGAGAGCAACCTTTTGGTCCAGCGAACCTGACCCACCACTTTCACCGTTACGAAAGGGCCGTCGATACATTAAAGCTCGATCCGGCGTTCCGCCGCTCAGAATGGGAGATATCCCTTCACAGAAAGCAAAAACGGCGGAAAGTGACATCGCTCAACCTGGATTCGATTTCACTCGATGAAATGTCAGATGGTGCTATGGAAGATTCAGCTCCCGAGGAGCAAGGTGACTTGTTAGACCTTTATGTTTGCTGCCAATGCTCGTTGTACTGCATTGTTTCCGAAGTCATCCCTGGTGTTATACCCGTCAAGTACATCGAGGAATTCACGCGAGAGAGATGTGATAATCCGGCTCCCGGTCGCTGTCGCGAAGAATCCGTTGTCTCAGGGCTGGAGACCTTCATAGCGTATGTTCAATCCTCCGCAGTGCATTACAATTTACTCAAAGGATGTAGTATCATTGAGAACAAATTATGGAAGGGGGAAAATCGTGGCATAACCATTTCTCGACCAGCGTTCCAACGAAAGGTCGGGTGGACAACTGTAGTGTGAGGGCACATTTGGTTCTGTTTGAACTTGCTCATGTGATCCACACACCTAGTCGCTGTATTTTTGAACACCTGGGTTTCATCATCGCTGAAACAGTCACGCCGGCCGGTGTGCGAGACACTTCTATTACACCTCCTAACACGGACCCAAGCACTTCGGAGGGCCGCCAGAGTGGTAGAAAACTTCTTCGATTCTGGGTGGAACTGAGCGCTTGGCTGCTCGATTACCAACGCCGACATGGTATGTGTTTTCCAGATTTCCGGAACGATCACCGAATTTTTGCACAGTAAATGCGCTTAAACAGTACACCTGCGCAAGAGTATGGGTGAAATCGAACTCTGCCCGTGAATTGTATCAGATGGGTATCGGAGCACATCCTGATCAGAGTAGGTTTTACTTGTCTATTTTGATCATTATGTTGATCACTGGGATGTATAGTCCCAAGAGTGACGAAGCTGCCTGCATTCTTGGAGGATGAGGCTGTTGAACGTGCTGCAAGGGCTCTTGGATTGACACCCATGATATTTTCTCCCGGTGGGTGGATCTATACGACTGTTTAGTTAGGTGCTGAACCGATAAATTCCAGAGATCTTAGCATTTGCATATCTCGCGCAGTGTAGATGCGATCCTAGGCAGACACCGCATTATTTCACTCAATTTTATGCTATTTTTCAAGCCATCCAAGTCATTGATATGCCCTCTCAAGAATTGCAGAATCTTGTTCTGGAAGAGCGCACCAGGAACCGGTACACTGAAGAAGATCGTCTCAATGCCCTGAAAACCCTCGGTTTCGGCAGACACAACCTGCTCGGCGTCGATTACGGGGACGACATCGACGAGGACTTCTTGGCCGGGGCTTGGAAAGATTGCGTGAAGAGGGCCTGGAGGGACTCAAAGGATGGCGCGCAACGACTAAGGGATGCCAATGATGCGTTCAGGACCGTGGCAGAGTCAAGAGGCAGCGTGAACCTACGGAAATTGTGGGAGGATTCCACCAGAGATAGTTTGGACCCGAGTCGGGCATATAACGTCCTAGAGACTCCTCCAGACACGGAAGAGGGGATGTTGATGACCGTGTACGTGGTCCGGGTAGGTGGTCCGGACAGTTCACCCGTGTATCGTACCCTCACAAAGGGCTTATTAGGTCGACGAACAACCTCATCAAATTGAACGGATGAAGGAGGCCCTGCTCACGATCGCAGAGGCTAGAAACAGCGATCGATTACGCACATTCGTGGAAACTGGGCGAGACCGTAAGTGTCTGCTGGACTGAGGGCGAGAATAATGTCTCACATTACAATCAGCGGGCGAGACGGGACCTGTAATACGACCCGAGTTGCCAAGGGGCCTCAACCAGCTGGGCAACACGTGTTACTTGAATTCCCTATTGCAGTACTTCTATACCATCAAAGAACTCCGAGACGCTGTTGCACCATTGGCAAAGATGAGCGCCAAGACATTGGAAGATGAAAAGTACTCAGATGATGATCTCAAGAGACACCGTGTTGGTGGACGGTTGGTCACAAGACGGGAAATTTTCCGGTCAAAGAAATGTAAGTCTGTTGACGGCTTGACAGAGCAGGGCCATCTTGACGCCCCATCAGTCGTTAGTCAGTTGGCCAACTTATTCTGGAATCTCGAACACTGCGAGGAGGCTTCCGTCACACCCACGTTGGACCTCGCCAAGCTTGCTCTTGTCACATCGCGGGACGAAGAAGATGAAGAGGCGGAAAGCAGAGGAACTGACTCTTCCAACGATACGGATGCGACACTCGTAGAGGATTCGCAGTCGCTTAGCCGCCTTCCTAGCGTGGACGCCGCCGACACCGTACTTGGGAAACGTCCTCGGGATGACAACGCGATGGACGTCGATGAGGATACACCACCCAAGTCACCGGCGTCCGATTTGGAAAAGAATGGGTACGTGATGGTCTCGCATCCATCTTCACCTTGCAGATCGAAGCCACCTCGTCTTGATCCGGCGAGTAGCTCAAGCTCGTCCTCGAAGACCATCTCCTCAAAAGAGACGACCGTTAAAAGTTTTGCGCAACAAGGGGACGACGACGTGTCCAAGAAGCCGACTTTACCTGAGAGGAAAACGCAAACCACGTCTGACTCCACAATGATGTTCGGTAAGTCTTTGTTTGTGTTGTTGAGCGACGTAGCTATATCTTTTCCAGGCAAACAGCACGACGTATCCGAGTGCATGGACAATTGCATGTTCCAGATTGAAATCGCTTTATTGAACTTTAGCGGCTTGAGGGATTCACAAGAGAAGGGTAGCCTCGTCAAAAAGTCTGCTTTCCCTTTTTTTTTGTCGGCGGATGTCATGCTGACAGTGCTTGTCAGGCTCTTTTATGGCAAGCTGCGACAACGCCTGACTCTGGATCAACGAAAGTCACGGGCCTCTGTCACTGAGAAACAAGACCTTTTTTCTCATCTGCCTGTGAATGTCATCGATAGCGGGATCGACATCTACGACGGACTAAGTCGTTACTTTGACGATTTGGTCGATTACGAGGGCGGGAAGGCGAGAATGGAGGTGTCGCTTGTTGAGCTTCCTCCCTTGTTGCAGATCCAGCTGCAGGTGCGCATGTTCTTTTTCGCTGTAAGATGTGTCGTATACAAACATTTTGGGTACGGTGTAGCGTGTGCAATTCAACCGAGAAACCTTGCAACCGTACAAATCTCAAGCGTATGTCAAGTTTGGTGAGACGATCTACATGGATCGTTTCCTTGACTCTGCAGATCCGCAGAAGAAGGCAAAGTCTAAACGCATACAGACCACGCTGATTGCTCGGAGAGACCGTCTACGGTTGCTCACTGAAGACAAGGTATGGATAGGTTCCTCGCCTACGTCCAGCACGGAATTCATTGGGCCTGTATAGCATGCACCGTTTGGCACTTGTCTTGATAATACACTCAACTTTCTCACCAAGCAAGAACTCGTCGTACTGCCCGAACTCGACGACGAGCTCGTCGCTCAGCTCAATAATGAGCAGGATGTCGTCAAGACGGAAATGGAAGAGCTTCGCAGCGAAATTGCGAGACTCAAGGCAGAGTTGGAAGATGTATGGAAGGAGGACACGACGTTCGCTTATGAGCTCACGTCGGTCTTCATTCACCGAGGCTCGTCGCCGTCGTTTGGACACTACTTTTTCTACTCGCGGAACCTACCGGACAAGCTGGACGAGTGGTTCAAGTACAATGACTCGAGTGTCACGGACGTCGGGAAAGGCGAGGTGCTTGCGGATACCACTGGATCCAATGCGAACCCATATTTGGTGTGTAGCCATTCGCTCGTCCTAAGCATGCATTCGATTGATCATGATTCTAGCTCGTGTTTGCCCGTAAGGGCTCGGACGTTGTACATACAGTCAAACGAATTGCTACGATGGCGGAAGACCCGACGCCATGATTTACGTTGGATATCCATGATGGATGTAACCCCCCCTGCATACACATACACACTAGTTGTGATGTTTACTTTAATTTCTGGTAGAATTATGCTCCATGTGACGAGAAACTGCATTCAAAGCTGTTGGAGTAGATTGGTCTCTGCGCGATCAAAGTATAGATGTGGATGACCAACCTCATGATTGCCCTGGAGTCGGACGCTCCGTTTGCGATTCGGAGGGCGGTGTCGTGCTAGCTTCCTGAGGTTGCCTGCTATCCAGGCTTGCGAGCAGGTCGTCGAGTGTGTCCAGGATGCCGTCCAGTTTGGCCTCCATCCCGCCTGCCATCGTCACGGCACGGTCCAGGCGTGCCAACAGCTCTGGATCGGATTCATCTGCAGGAATTCCCTCGTTTTCTGTCACGAGAGAAGCTAATAGCCTGACGTCGAACTCGGTATCGACGACCTCCGTTGCAGGTGTAGTATCAGAGGACATGGATTACGCGCGGAGTGTGAAATGTGGCAAGGTTTAATCCAATTCAGTGACATTTCGGCAAGGAAGTCTTTGAACGATGATGGCCTCACAAGCAGAGTGCGTCCAACGACTGCTCACATCGTTTCCTGCGCGCCCATTCGACCAGAAAGTACTCGACGAGAAGGCCGCACATGAGGTACGCAAGTTCCAGGGCGCGTCGCCACAAGACAACGTACGGAGTCGGTGGGAACTTGTGCTTCGGAAGGAGATCTTTGCATTGGCAGTGCGTCTTCTTTTCTCTGTCTCCTCCTGTGCCAGGTGGAGGGGTAGTACATCAACCAAACGTCTCATTTCGTGTCTATCTAGGCGACAGAGGGAAATGCGTTGAAGGAGAAGACGAGCGCGGACTACTACGGTGGCCTACAAGACCGACTCGATCTCGTCCTGACGTTCACCGAGCTAGGTTCGCGCGTACGCATTGGCACGACTGGACACACACCGGGTCTGACACACGCATAACCACGCGGCCTAGATGCTTGCGAAGGCGCGTTCCCGTTTACAGTGCTGCAAGACCTGCTGGAGACACAGACGATCGTGTCGTGTTCACACATTTTTTCGTGGATCGAGCGCAATGCGACGCGTCTCACGCAGGGCATGGTCCCTCAAAAGGGCAAGGCGCTCATATTGCTGCGGACGCTGAACGACCTGCTGAGGCGGTTGTCCAAGACGGGTTCGACGGCGATGTTTTGTGGTCGCATATTGACGTTTCTTAGCGGCGTGTTTCCCTTGGGCGAGCGAAGTGGCGTCAACTTGCGCGGAGAGTATGGTCCTGTGTGGGAGGGCACTGTGGAGGTCGGCCGCGGTGACGTCGAGATGAAGGACGAGTCGTCAAAGCCGTCCGTTCAGGGCGAGAAGATGGATGTGGACGAGGGGCAGGGGCATGATGCGGCAAAGAAACAGTCGAGGGTCGACAAGGATGGTATGGTTTACTTCTATGTCTGGTGACATTTCAATGCCTCGACGCTCGTCTCGTCCAGATTTCTACAAGACCTTTTGGTCCCTCCAGCTTCCGTTCTCGCGACCGCCTATCTTTGCTACCCCGAGTACTTTTGAGGATTTCAAGCAAGTCGTCGAGAAAGTCCTACCTGTCATCAAGGAGGCTACGACGAAAGAGCGTGCCATGATGGGGAACAGGGCGTCATCAGGTCATTCTGGACCTCTGAAACGCAAGCGCGAGGTCGAACCCGGGGAAGACACCAACACGAGCGATTATTTCTTTGCAAAATTCCTCACGAGTCCAGACCTCCTGAGTCTCGAAGTTTGTCGATTCACCTTTCGTTGGCTTCTCCAGTACTCAATTTATAGTCTAGATCGCAGATACGCATTTTCGACGACAAATTCTCTTCCAACTCCTTATTCTTCTTAACCATCTGTTATCGTTTACAAAGTCGGCAAAAGCAATATGGGCAACACCGCGTAATCGGTCTCTCCAGATGGACTTTACGCTTGAGCCCACGGATGCACGGTGGGTTCAAGATACCATTGTCAAAGCGACTGCGGAGCTGCGAGCCACTGCTCCAAACGGGCCGGCCTTTGCGGACACGGTCAACGTGATCCTTGAACGGGAGAAAAACTGGGTGAAGTGGAAGAATGATTTGTGTGCGCCGTTTGACCGTGGGCCATGGAGCGCGGAGGTGGATGGGAAGAAGGTGGGGCTCGAGGAAGCAACGAAGGAGATGCGTGCCAAGAGAAGAGAGGAGCCAGAGGAATGGCAGTGGAGTCTGGGCTCTCAACCATTGACCGAGATTTGGGAAATGGGGTACAGAGATTCGTCGGACCTACAAAACCCGTTCCAGTTGAGCTGCCGTCGCTTTTCGGTCCAGGTCTGCATTACTGACTGTGCTATACCCAGGGCGGGCGATGTCAAAGATTTCGTGAAAAAAATCAAGCAAGAAGATGTTCGAATCGAGATGCGGAAGAAGACACTAGCAAGGAACGCAGAGCGGATAGCTCAAGCTCGGGCCAAAGCCGCTGCTGCCCAAGCTCCTCCGGCATCAGAAACACCGGCACCTTCGCAGACGACAAGTATGGAACCTGTCAAGGTAGAACCTTCATCGGCTACTGCTCAGCCTGCTGCTGGTTCACCGCTACATCCCTCGCTTCCCCCTAAGCCTGGAACATCTGTGCCAGCAAAGGTACCTGGGCCAGAGGGTCCTTCAAATACCCCGGCTGCCGGAGCTCCAGTTCCGACACCGCCGGCAGCCGCACCGACTCCCGCGCTATCAATTCCTGCTCCGTCCACGGACGAACAGATACTGAAACTTGAGGACGTAAGAATCACATTTCCGCGTTCCGGTGGTCTAGCTGACATGATGTAGAACAAGCAACGGTGGTCGTGGCTGGCGCTGCGAACTGCACGCGATCAACACCTACAACACTTTGGGAGGATTGGCACGGGTGATGTGCTTCTGCTCGCACAAGAGATCGATGCAGAAAAGGAGCGGGAACGAGAGCGAGATAGAGAAAGGGAGAAGGCGCAAAAGATGGACGAGAGTGGGGCGAATGCCAGCTCTGGTCCTGAGCCGACGCCGACGACTGAGAACAAGGCGACGAGCAATGGGACGAGCAATGGACAGGAGGGGGAGGGGGACGTGAAGATGGAGGATCGGTAGCGATGTCTTATTACGTGGCGTTGTATTTCGGTACAAAGTTATGGCAGTCGCGTGTTTTGCTGATCTTCCGACTTTGACTGACAGCGGCTCGTTTTTCTCTTATACCCAACAATCATGTCCACCCAGAATGGCCTGCGAGTGCGTCGGTCTCCGAAACACAGCCCACCAACTCACGCCCTTCCTCGTAGCGCGTCTTGGTCACCGGCGGTGCCGGCTACATCGGTAGTCACTTTTTTTCAATGCTTTTCTCAGCTTGCACGCTCACTTGACTTCAGGCTCCCATGTTATCTTTGCCTTGCAACAGACGAGAAGATACAGGGTAATTACCATCGATAACCACCACAACTCGTTCCCTGCGGCGCTGACTCGTGTCGCGCAACTCGCACACGATGCCTTGCCCGAAAACGCAACGGAGGCGGACAAGGAAAGCGCAGAGATCGATGCCATCCACTGCGACCTGAAGCGTCCCGACGAAGTCAGAGCCGTGTTCGAGAAATATGGTAAAGGCGGTATCTGGGGCGTCATCCACATCGCAGTATGCATTTCTGGGCTTCCCTGGGGTGAGACGTTGCGCTGACGCTTTGGTAGGCCTACAAGGCGGTCGGCGAATCGGTCGAGATACCCTTGACTTACTATGCCAACAACGTTGCTGCGACCCTCTCGCTTCTGCAGACCATGTCAGACTATGATTGTACTCGGATCGTCTATTCTTCGTCCGCTACTGTGTATGGGACACCCCCGACCATCCCTATTCCGGAAACAACACGCTTGTTGGCTGACAGTCCTTACGGGAAGACCAAGATCATGTCGGAAACGATCATCAATGACCTGTGCCGTGGTCAGTTGTCGTTTATTTTTGATGCGGTGTCACGTTTACTTACTGGCGCAGCGGAACCCGAGCGTTGGCGCGCCGTCTCCCTTCGTTACTTCAAGTAAGCACATGTTTCTGTCCGCAAGTTGTTGTGCCTGAGCATGATATAGTCCTGCTGGCGCTCATCCATCTGGACTCATTGGAGAGGACCCGCGTGGTCGTCCTGCGAATCTTTTGCCACTATTGGCCCACATGGCGATCGGGCGAGTCAACGAGTCAACGCTCAAAGTGTTTGGAAACGACTACCCCACTCCGTAAGTTGAAACGCGAACACGCCTACGACCGTGACTGACCTGCCCAGGGATGGCACGTGTGTGCGAGACTATCTTCACGTGCTCGACCTAGCGTCTGGGCACTTGCTTGCCCTTGATGCGCTGGCGCCGGACTCCAACGTCTTTGACAACTGTCCGGAAGAAGCTCGGTACAAGGCGTATAATCTTGGCAAGGGCCGTGGGATGAGCGTTCTCCAAATCGTCGAGGCGATGCGGAAAGCCACCGGGTTTGACTTCAAGTATGAGGTGATTGGCAGACGGTGCGCAACAGGACTGTGCCTTGTTTCCACAGCTAATGCCAACGTGACCGATTACAGACGAGGAGACGTCCCAGATCTGACTGCGGATCCGGCGCTGGCCGAGAAGGAGCTTGGGTTCAAGGCGCCGCAGACGCTGGAGGTGATGTGCAGGGATCTGTGGAACTGGCAGACGAAGAATCCGCAGGGATATGCGACGGAACGGTGATATAACTTGGATGGATACTACTAGATACTTCTACGTGTACCTAACGGACTGTAATCGAGATGCGCGACCGTCGGTACTTGGGGTACACATGACGCCAAGGAACGCCGGTTCCGCCAGTGGAGAACATCAACGCTCGGTGTAGTGACCCGGTGCATTATATAAGCAGGGTTAGGATGTCGTTGCCAACTCGGCTCCGTTGACGATCCATCATCCATCCGCATCTCTTGTACGCTGATCTACCTTTTACACAATGGTCGGTGGATTCGGACACACGGAGAGGATCAGATACTGAAGGTACCGTTTGGACAGTCTTCCTCCGAATCCGGCTGGGAAGTTCGCATGTCGTCCACGCATAAGATCCCTTACTATTTCAACGTGAATACCAATGCGTCCACCTGGGAACCACCGGTGCCCAAAGACAAGTTGGACGCGCTTCCCGGTGCACACCTTCTCAAGCAGCCCGGTCAGATCAGGGCAAGCCATCTGTTGATCAAACACAAGGACAGTCGACGTCCGTCGAGCTGGAAGGAAGTACGTGACCCTCGTGTGAGATCCCCGATGTAGTTTGACGTTGCTCTGCCAGCCCACGGTCACTCGGACCAAGGACGAAGCGATCGCCCTCTTGCGAAAGCATCAAGCGGAGATCGAGAACGCCTCAAACAAATCGGACACGTTTGGTGCGCTCGCCAAAGTGCATTCCGATTGTTCCTCGCACGACAAGAGCGGCGATCTCGGCTTGTTTGCACGCGGACAGATGCAGAAGCCGTTCGAGGAAGCCGCGTTTGCGCTACAAGTGGGAGATATCAGCGATATCGTGAGCACGGACAGCGGGGTGCATCTGATCATGAGAACGGCGTAGGATGGTGGTGTGCGTGAGAGTGGTTGGATGGCACGGATTTGGACCCATTTTTGAATGATTCTCGCAAACGAGGCATCGAGGAATACATGTCTATTATGATAGGTCACCGACTGACAACTATTTGGAACGACCAGACGCATATACGGAGCTCACCCGGCGTCGACGTCGCCAGCGGTGCAGGCACAGCCAGCTGGCCAGACCGTACTACCCGACTACCTCCGCAACCAGAAACCTTTCTCAGGGACACAGTAAAAAGTTGTTCGCTTCGACGTCAACCTATCCACCGTCGTTCATCCAAGCCTTTTTTCCAATCCGACCATGCGAACGTTGCTGGAACGCGACCTGTTGACCGTGCTGCCCACCCTCCTGGTCCCAGCAGTCATCGCTCTGACGCCCATTGCCTATCTCGTGCTTTCCAGTTGGAAAAACCTATCTGGTGAGTATCGACAAACATCTTGACGTCTTTGCGCTGCGTTTGGAAGGAAACGACCTCCTGTCAGGTCAGGTGCCCGGGCTTTTGGGGGCCCAAGTTAATTCACACTGTTGGCTTCTCATGACAAGGCCCCAATCAGTCTATCTAATATCTGATCTTCTCAGAAAAGCAAGCATCGCCCCCCAAGGGCAAAACTGCGATAGCTGATTCGACGACGACGAACCATTCAGAGACAGTTGATTTGACGACGACGGTCGACTATTCAAAGTACGACACGTCAAACATCCGCGTGACGAAGATCCTCGTTCATCCTATCAAGGTATCCCTTCCCCGTATCGCGGTCCGCATTTGACTGACTCCCTGACGATACCATAGAGCTGTAAAGGCACGTCGGTTCTAGAAGCAAAGTACACGTTGGAAGGCCTCGAGGTGCGTCTCGACAGCAGCCTCAAATCATTTTGGCTCAACCAGCACGGCATCAGAACGATCGAAAGTGGTGTGTGATCAGGGCAGACAACCATGTTGTCGTGACGGCTCGGCAAGTGAGCAAGGTACGCTTTCCTCGTTGCCTTTTTGACTGCAGCCTCATGATGTGACTTAGATTGTGCTAGTCCATCCCCGTATCATCGCGGACCCTTCAGCTCCCGATGGTGGTCGTCTCGAAGTCACGTTCCCAGAGGATTCGGGCTGTGAAACCTTCTCCCTTCCTCTTCATCCGAATGACGAAACACTCTGCACGTGGAAATGGTGAGGCATCGTGACGGACGGCTTTTTCCCCGGCCTCGCTAAACGTGTTCGTCCTAGTGTTGATGTAGAACTCTGGGGTCGAAAAGATATCCAGGGGTACATCTGTGACACCACGACCGGGCGATCCCCGTCGGCGATCCTGTCGGAGTACGTCGGCTATCCTGTTCACTTGGCGTTCAAAGGTCCGCGTGTGCGGAACTGTGCGCCCACACTGAGGTTTCCGAAGCTAGATGCCCCTTCATATTTCCAGGATGGATACCCACTTCTATTAGTGTCCGAGGAGACTGTGGGAGCTGTACAGGAACGAATCAGATATATGGTGGGTACGCAGGGCATAACTGATAAATGGGCCGAAGAAGAGTTAAAGATTGAGCGGTACGTGAAAAGCGATGCGTGCGTCTTGATGTTGACGTGTTAGATAGATTCCGGCCTAATATCGTTTTCAAGGGGGCGGGTGTACCCTTTGTGGAAGATGTGGTGACCGAGCTGAGAATTTCTTCTGACAAGGACGCGGTCGATGGGACGACGGGGGTCATCCATCTCGTGTCCAAGTGCACTCGATGTCTGGTGCGCATACGTTTTGTGTCTGGAATATATTTTGCCGTGTTCTGACGGGTGTCTCTTGGTCACACATTGCTGGCGCCGATTCACAGCTGCCAAATGTTGACCCGGCCACTGGCGTGCGTGACGGCGCGGTTCCATACAAGGTTCTTATGAAGTTCCGGAGGGGGTTGGATCCCGCGCGTGCTAGTTCGCCATGTGTTGGATGCAATGGGGTTTTGACGGGGGATGGGGTGGTGAAAGTGGGTGATTGGGTGCATGTGCGAAAGATGGGCTTTGTTTGAGCGGGGCAGCGATGTTTCCGCCGCATCAACGGCGTACCATTCAGCGGTAGTGTCAATATAAGATATGAAGAGTTGAATGCGATGATTTCCATTTCTGTACAAGGCCGGCTGAACAGATCCGTGCAGGGGTCAATTCGGCGGAACCATCCCAGCCATACCCAACACCCGTCTCGTCCCCTCCTCCTCCCCCTGCTCCCCCGCCTGCCCACAAGGGTGCTCATTCACCCTCAAGCATGGCCATTAGCAGGTGGATCTCGTTCACACAGCCCACCTCTCCACCGTCAGACGCCAACATCCCAAAACCCGTGCCAATCCCAAGCACGGCAGACGGAAAACAGTTTGGACTCGAAAACGTACGCAGATCACCCTTCTTCCTCGTTTTACGCCCTGACTATCTCTCCTTATAGTTTGGCAACACCTGGTTCGTCTCCCCGTCCTGGCCACGCCCTGCACCGTTGCTGACGTATTCGTACCACTCGTCCTTTTCAGCTATGCCAATTCCGTGTTGCAGGCCCTCTACTTTTGTAGTCCCTTCCGGGATCTCGTCATTCAACATATCGATCCCTACGCATCTCTTCAGAATGCCATGTCATCGCACTTTTCGCCGACCCATCCGCCTTCATCACCCGCGACCGCCCGTCGCAAACTAGATCGAAGGCCGACCCTAGACTCCTCGTCCCCAAACGCCGCGCCACACACCCCAACACCGCCTGTCCCTTCGGCTTCGCGTGCTCTCTTCTCCGCCCTTCGTGCCTTGTATGTCCACATATCTCAAAACCCCACCGACAAGGGCACCGTCGCCCCCCGTGCATTCATACAAAAACTCAGAGAGTTGAACGAAGCGTTCAGAAATACGATGCATCAAGACGCACACGAATTTCTCAATTATCTATTGAACCGGATAGTCGAGGAGATCGAAGAAGAAAAGAGACTGCGGCTGGCGTCTGGTGACGACCGTACGTTTACCCACCCGCTGCTGTCTGTCATGTTGACGTCGTTCCCAGTGCCACGTTCGATGAAATCTTCTTCTACTGCTTCTCATCTCCCCGTCATGACCGCGAGCGCGTCTTCCTCGAGTACGCCCTCACCTGGCGCGACTTTTATACATCGCATATTCGAAGGCACGTTGACGAGTGAAACACGTTGTCTCACGTGCGAAAACGTGCGTTCATGTCATGTACTACATCTCACACCGTCTTACCGCACCATCCTAGGTCTCCTCGCGCGACGAATCATTCCTTGACTTGTCGATAGACATCGAACAAAATTCCAGTGTCACCGCTTGTCTTCGGCAGTTCAGTGCGAGCGAAATGCTCTGCCAAAAGGACAAGTTTTTTTGTGACGCCTGCTGCGATCTGCAGGAAGCGGAAAGAAGGTGTGTATGAGGCAGTGTCCCTGCTGCGCATCGCTGACAGCAAGTACAGGATGAAGATCAAACGGCTACCAAACGTTCTCGCCCTTCATCTAAAGCGGTTCAAATACCAAGAAGACGTCCAAAAGTATATCAAACTCACGTACCGCGTTGCTTTCCCCTTTGAGCTTCGTTTGTTCAACACCGTGGACGATATCTCAAACCCGGATCGACTGTATGAGCTATTTGCCATAGTAGTGCATATTGGAAAGTGAGTGATCAGCTGTTCCTGCCATTACTCCACCCCTCATGACATTGCTCCCCTGACACGGTCAGCGGACCGAATCATGGGCACTATGTCAGCATCATCAAAACCAGGGGGATGTGGCTTGTCTTTGATGACGACACTGTAGACTCGATCAAAGAATGCGACATTCCCAAGTACTTTGGGGATTCAAATTCAGGGTCGGCCTATGTGCTATTCTATCAGGCGTTGGACATCGATCTTTCCGGTCTTGGGCTCAGATCTCACACCCCTGAGCCCGTGACCGTGCCACCCCCGTCGGAGCCTCCACAGCCCTGGCAACCGACTGATTCTCCGGTATCCGCAGCCCAGTCGATTCCGCCGTTACCTCCGGGCCTGACTGAGGATCTGACAAGCGCCGCTCCTGTGCCTGACGTTGCTCCACCACGGCCCGTCACACCCCCGAACATACCATTACCCCCGGAACCGAAGTCTCCACGCAAGGTACCATCGCAGTTTTTGAAGGTTGCCCTTGGCCGTTCAGCTACGGTTGGGTACACTCCTCCGCGCAATGACGCTGTGCTCCGTCCATCACAACCCGTCGTAGACGAGAGGTCTGGCTCCGTCAAGAGGCCAAATTTGACACCGATCACCATCTCTCCAAAGGAAGATCTTAAACATTTGGAAGGTAATGGTAACTCGGCTGGTGCTGTCAATGGCAAAGAGAAGGAGTATGATAGGAGTATGATGGGTTGGCTTCGGCGACGGTCGTTCAAAAGCGTCAAGGCTCGGCCAATCTCTGAAGCAGATAGGCCGCCGTTACCCCAAGACGTCCTCGCAGCGCCAGGCTCGCCTGTGCGAAATCAGTCCACTAGTTCGTCATCCAACAGCTCGAAAGGGTCTCGCCGCCCACTTGATTCGCCGACGCCGGGCCCTTCCTCTCCTTACACTACCACCTCGCCACTTCCTAATGGCAGATCGCCTCCACACTCTCAAGAGTTTGATACATCGCTCCACGATATAGATTCGAAGCGGTCGCCAGCTTCCGCAAACCCTTATACCTCTCCCAAGTCCCCTTCGCGGGCGCGACCCCTGCCTTCTATACCTGCATCCCCGCAAACAGCCAAGGCCGAAACGTCACCCCTTTCACCATTCTCAAGAAAGAGTCTAGAACATAACAACGCACGACGGCGACCCGCGATATCCACGACCCCAGATCCCTATTCACCATCCTCTCCCAAGTCCCCCAGCCGTCCTTCGACCTCGACCGGCACGCCTACCACAACAAAGGTTCATTCACCGCTGTCGAGCACGTCGCCCAGCAATCATCATAATCATACGTTGCGGGTGCCTACCGCCAACATCGCGACGGGGCGATTGGACCTCCACGACGATGCGGTCGCGGTCGGACGGCCCAAGTCGGCGCATGCCACGTATGGGTTCGGGTCATCGCCGCCTGCAGGGCCGATACCACCCGTGCCTGTGCTTGCGAACGCGACGGGCACCACGAAGAGACGAGCGACGCGGAAGCTCAGTCTGACTGCGCCGATGCTGGGGTTCGGGCGGCGAGACAAGGAGAAGCAATGACGCATCTCGTCTCGTCGTCTCACTCCAAGGCCCATCATCATCATCGTTGCCCTTTCTTACTGAGCATGTTCCTCGCGCTCGTCTCGTTCGCGGAGCCATCCGAACTCTCTTATTTTGATCATCTTTATTCCCCTTTCTTTTGTGCTCATGTTTCCCTTTCTTTATTGCTTTTCGTTCCCCGCTTGGCATATCCTTTTTCTTCATGTGATCGCAGGATGGAATTGCTCTCATCAAAGAACACGCAAACGATATTCCCTCATTTTATATATATACATACCTCACCAGGAAGTGTAATGTAACCTTGGCTCCATGATGATTGTAAGGTAAACGCTCTAGTTTTTTTGAGCACTTAGAGATTATAGTACATGTTCGAGTTTTTGGAAAATTTTGCGTAACGGAAAGGCATGGTATCGATTCAAAACGGGCGTTGGAGGCGGCCATGACAACAATGCAATGACAAGAGGGGTACCAGAGAACGTGGAGAAGGACAGAACGTACTACGAGGACGCGAGAGGGAAAGGGAAAAGAGTCTAGATGTACATCATTAAGGTAGACCAACATAACGTTTAAGATAATCACAGGTCGAGCATGCGTACGTCGGCAAGAGGAAGCGGCCGACGCTGTCCGTCGGGTGCTAACAAACCGAAAACAAAAAAAAAGTGAGCACGCTGATTGCTTTTCCAGGACCACACACATTACCTTGCACGGGAGCCTTGGCAAAATCGATCACATGCAATCGAGAATCGTCAGGCTTGACATAAAACACGCGCCCGGTGCCTTCATCCCACGCGATCGTCTTCACCCCTGCCTTCAGGTCCGCGCGGAGGTCCAGGGAGAGGTTGAACTTG
This sequence comes from Fistulinella prunicolor, assembly GCA_038089875.1. Taxonomy (NCBI): domain Eukaryota; kingdom Fungi; phylum Basidiomycota; class Agaricomycetes; order Boletales; family Boletaceae; genus Fistulinella; species Fistulinella prunicolor. The sequence continues at coordinate 40,119 of JBBPLP010000140.1, forward strand.
CACATGGCACCTTCCCGACAACGCACCGCCCCGCGCATGATGTTCTGAAACAGGGCCTGTTTGGCCGCGGCGTACCCGGTCGTGCCGTCGCTCACGGTAAAGTGGCTGTAAAAGCCACGGATCGAAAGTCGCTCGGTGATGTCCTCTGTTCGCGTGACGTACACGAGCGAGCGTTGGTTGCCGGCGAGCACGAATCCGCGACAAAGTCCGCGCTCCTTGTCGCTCTCCCATGTGACGACGTGGTGGTTGCCTGCGACCAGGTTCCCCAGCCAGTAATGTGGCGTCGAGAGCATGCTCTTGGGCAGGAAATGCCGTGGCGTGGGGTTGATCAACAGTTCGTGGAATCGTCTCCCTCCTTCGCTGCGATAAAAAATGGTGATAGGTGGGTGTTCGGCGCCATCCGTTGGGTTAGCGCATGGTATGCTTTCATAGTCGCTCGGATCCGTGACGTGGATACCTTCGACATCGTCCGCACGAAAGCTCATCGTCTGTTGCGCAAACGTACTCTCCATTTCATTGTCGCCGAAGTCTGGGATGTTGAACATGGCCACTGTGATGAGATCCTGAGAAACGGGGGGTGCACCCAGACTGTTGACACTGGGTACCGCTGGGAGTTTGACAGCACGGAGAACGAGTATTTGGCCCTGGTGGGGCAAGACGCGCAAGCTGCATATACTGTGATCCTGGGGGAACAGACGATGAGCAACGACCAACTCTCGCGTAGCTTGGCGACAACTCACATTCGAAGAATAGGGTTCCTCGCGAGCACAACAGAGCGTGGAGAGCATACCAACGCCGGTCAACTCCTTGAAGACGATCGTCTCGTGGTTTTTCACGACCGCTACAGTGGGGATACCCTCGATAATAGCTAGGTCAATTGCTCCGAGCTCTGTCGCGCTCCGCAAAACACATAGTAGACGGAACGGCGGGGGCTGTGACGCGGCAAAATGAAAGAAGGCGGCCGACCCGGGAACAAGGCGAGGGTCCGACAAAGCATCGAGCGCATCGAGGGAGATATGTATACACGTGCAGGCGTATTGAAGAGGGACAGGCGGATCGATCGGTTTTCTCGGATTTTCCAAGATGGGGTTATACATTGATGGGTCGACCCTGGGCCCCAGTCAGGTCGACAATTTTTTCTCTTACGTTCAAAGGAGACTCACCCAGAATCGTTATAGCGAGAGGACATTTTGCGACGGATATATGCGATGACTATACTGGGTGTACCGTCGATATTCATGTACTTTGCTTTAAGGTTATAAGCTTTCTGCTTGACAGGCGTCTCCGCCAAAGGAACGACCCCGCCTATGCGGTGGTCGAGGGCAAAGACGACTAAAGAATAATGCGTTTTCGCCGTATTGCATACGGACGCGACCATGTACTTTCCTCCAGGGAGGATGACCATAGACTGAATGAGACGGTGAACTTGGAAGGAGTCGCGAGACAGTGGGCAAGGGTTGGGTGATAACCAGTTCTTCTGCAGTGAAATCGCTCTCGTAACCAACCTTTCGGCCTCGAAAGATGTCAGATATTGAGGTGAATGACGATGTGATGGCGGCCGCTGGGGAGCGTTTGATCCGATCCGCTTGAGGAAGTTCTTCCAGATGATGCCTTGATGCGTGAGGTTGTAGTACAGTTTGCTGACCTGTGACGCGTAAAGCGCGTGTGCATGAGAACTAGGGACGACGAAAAAACGTACTCGTCGTAGAGAAAGGATGTCCTCGATATCCAGGTAACTGAAAACTTCCATGAGGATGTCGTCCGAAAGCGTGTTTAAGCAAGGAAGCTTCTTCTGTTGAGATATACGCGAGTCCCATGACTGCCCTGTGCGCCCTGCGCGTAGCGAGTGGACACACGACGGGAAAGTGAACCGCCGAGGCCACAAACTGGAAGTCATCGACCGCAAGAGAAAAAAAGTGTGGAATCACTCGAGACGAACATCCATGAGAAAGGTATTTAGACCTTGTTGATCTCTGAGGATGTCCTTGTTTTACGGAGGCCGCGTTGCGAGATCATGGCGACGAAGTCAAGGTTGAGTACAAGGATTCTTGTTGGTCGTTGAGCGTGAATACAACACTTGCCTTGTTTAGGTCCACACTTGAACGTCAACGGCTCGGTTGCCACAACTTCGGTTAGCGTCCAATGGCCCGAACTTCTCATTTTACTACGCTAGATCATACAGCTACTACGTTCATACACAAAAACAACCTTTCAAGAAACTTCACTGGATCTCGGCGCACCATCTGAATCTACTGCTCAACCTTGATCACCAATTTACCAGTCGTCTTTCCACCTTGCAGATCAATGTGCGCCTGCCTCACGCCTTCTGCGGTAAAAGAATAATCCTTGTGGACGAGCACGTTCAGAGTTCCACTCTCCACAAGATCCCAAAGTTTGTTCGTGTAATAGAATACCTCGCTTGGAGTGGATACGTAGTTCATCAACCTGGTCCCGGTCGTGAGCAAGTCTTGGCTGGTATACGTGCACTCACGTTGGTCTCAGAAGTTTCAAGTTCTTCGCGCTCAGCTTCAATGGCGCGAAAGGTGGGATAGCACCAGATGCATTTCCCACTGAAACAAGGGTGCCCTTTCTTCTCAACATCTCAAAGTCCGAGTCGAAACTGCTCAAGAGTTAATGACGAACGGCGGCTACCACCACACGGACCCACGTGTCTTTACCAACACCATCAAAGACGGCGTGAACACCTTCCCCGTTCGTGATTTCAAGGACCCTCTGCACAGTATTTTCCTTTCTGTAGATGATAACGTGGTCAGCGCCATTCTGCTTGGCAAGCGCTGCTTTCTCCTCGGTCGAAGTGGTCCCGATGACCGTCGCGCCACGAGATTTGGCGAGCTGGCAGAAGAGAAGGCCGAGACCACCGGCGACAGTATGAATCAATATGATGTCACCCTTCTGGACATTATATGCATCTTCCATGAAGGTAACAGCGGTGAGGCCTTGAAGAAGTGCTGCAGCAGCGGTACGAGTCGACACGGTACCGGGAACAGGAGACACGCCGTCCCATGGGACAGAGACGTACTCTGCAAATGCACCCGAAGTGTTCTGCGTGACATACGGGTCAGAACCGTGAGATAGGAGGCGAGAACGGACGTACCACAGCGACGATGGCGCCCTCTTTGTACCCATGTTTCTGGTACTCGGGGTCGTTGAGCACGGCCGTATCAGTGGGCAAGCGAACGATCACTCCACCCGCCTCTTTTCCGAGGACGAAGGGGAATTGGGAAACGGGATAGAGGCCTTCTCTGTTTGAGCAGTGAGGAACATGATGCAATGTCGAATAGGGGGAAATCTCGCCTAAAGTAGGTGTCGATGAAGTTGACACCCAGGTACTCGACCTTGTTCCCCTGTTCAGTCACAAGCGGGCTGATCGAGGAAGGATAATGTTACCTTGACGACGATATGGCTGGGTTCGACCTTTGGAAAGGGGATCTCAGTTTTTTCTATCACTTCTGGGCCGCCGTTCTTGGCGATAGTAATGGCGCGGATGCTAGATGGGAAGGTCATGGCGGGTCGTTGACAGTTGGAACACGCAGCGACGCTCGCACGTATGACTTTATCTGATACTGGGATTGGTCATATCCCGCACGTCCGGAGATATGATAATACTAGTCAGAAAAACCTGCTCATCAACGCTATCTGTTCATTTTTCTGCACCATCCCCGGTCGCTGCTCTTGCAACGCGTCAATCTCCTGGACAGCTGGATCCAGACGTAACGGGCCAAGTAACGATGAACTAGTAGACGCTGTACCAGAGGGATCAGCCCTGAGGGACAAAAGACAGCTTGCCTTGGATGCAGTTTACATCGTCAATCTCTTTCTCCCGCAAAGTCACGATGAATGGTCGCCGCCATTCTATGCTCTGTGGTGATTATCATTCAAGTTGAAACGTTCGGTATCAGGGAAGTACTGATGATCCTTATAGGCTGACTGAGGACGCTCACTGGCAGGAGCTGCAAGTTTCTCCTCGGTTGAAGTGGTCCCTATAACTGTAGCGCCGCGATATTTGGCGAGCTGGCCGAGACCACCGGCAATAGTATGAATCAATACGATCTCACCCTTTTGGAAATTATATGCATCCTCCATAAAGGTAACAGCGGCGAGACCTCGAAGAAGTGCTGCAGCAGCGGAAAACGGGATAGAGGCCTTCTCTCCGTGAACAGCCTTAAGGGACTCGATGCATACCAAATAGTAGGGGGAATCTCGCCTATAGTAAGTGTCGGCGAAATTGACACCTAGTTACTCGACCTTGTTCCCCTGGTCAGTCGCATACGGGATGATTGAGGAAGGTCAATGTTACCTTGGTTAGTGATTGTTGGCCTCCCTCTGAGGCATCACGTACTAGCTACTGGATTGGTCGTACTCAAAAGGGCTACAGGAGAACATATTATCATAGAATACACTCCTCTATGGTATACAGTTGTCGTCATTTGAACATCACTTGTGCAGAAATGCCTGCTCTAGTATCTGATATATCAACGCTATCTGTTCATTTCTTTGCACCATCTCCGGTCGCTGCTCTCGCAACGCGTCAATCTCCTCGGCAACTGGATCTAGGCGTAACGGGCCAAGTAACGATGAACTGGTAGGCGCTGTACCGGAGGGGATCAAGGGTGTCGAGTTTGTATCAAGCAGATTGTGGAAGCGGAGCAGCGACGACAGTGCGATAAATGTCCCCGTCCTACCTACCCCCGCAGAGCAGTTGACCATGATAGGTGGATCAGGATCATGACCCGCACTAGTATGCGGATCTCTATTGACTCGATCCACTAGCCGCAGAAACCTCAACAAACTAGCCTGGTCTTCCTCCTCCGGGATCCCGTGGTCTGGCCATGCGGTGTAAAGCATGTGGGTAAACGTGACAGACTCTGCTGGGTCTCCACCCTGAGGGGTAAACGATAGCTTGCTCTGGATGCAGTTTGCATCGTAAATCTCTTTCTTCTCCCGCAAAGTCACGATGAATGGCCGAGCGTCGATCCCGGGCTCTGGGGCGATTTTCATCGACTCTCTAACGGTGTCAGGGAAGTACGGATAAGCCTTGACACGCCCGTTCTCGTAGATGAGCGTCAGTTGTACGACGGTGCGTATTCGACTCCCCTGCGGCAGTGATGTGTTCGATGATGGTCCTATAGGTTGACTGAGGACGCTCAGGAACGCATGAGCAGTATCCCGCA
>JBBPLP010000141.1:0-44766 GCA_038089875.1 Fistulinella prunicolor
CCGCCCATACAGCAAGCTCCTCATGCGTTGACAAGAATCTTCTCCGGAATCCGGTTCACAGTCGTCGCCATTACATCGTTCACGACTGTCCCCACTTCCATCAAGTTGATCACGAAATTGGAAGGCGTTTCTGAGCCGCTGGAGTTGACTGTAGCCATCACGAAGGTGAAACCCTTCCGTAACACCACCATACACTCCATTCCTATTATACACACGCTCGCAGCGCGGAGGCTCATCGTGGAAATGAAGGACGGCATTGGACCTCTTCCTGTTCCAGATCCGAGAGATGCTCTATTGGCCTCGGAGAACGACCTTCAGAGAGCTGGGATCGTCAGGTTGGGATTGACGTATCAGCTTGTGAGTGGGCATACGTCCTTTATCGCCGTTCGGGAAGGCGATGAACAGCTGAGGCGTCGGAGGCGTGGCAACGCGGGATGGGCTAGATCAGGACTCGTAGAGACTAGCCCCAGCGTGGATACGGAGGAGGATAGGGATAGCACTGGAGATCCCACAGAGGATCCCACGTTCCTCGACAGTCTTATCGACGCCGTGACCTCGTTCGTCGGCTCCGTCTTTGATCTCCTCGTCGGTCCGGTGGCGTCGACGGCAATAACAAACACGACGTCTCCTTCTGGTCTTCAGAACCAACCAACGTTCCCAGGCGCGTATAATGCGTCTGATACGAGCGTGGACGAAGATGACAGAGGTCGTGGACGTTATCGTACGTTTAACCCCACAAACAGCCGCTCGGTATCTCGCAGTAGCATCGGGTCGTTTTCCTCGCTGAGCTCCCTGGACCGAGTGTCATCATGCAGTGCCTGTTCGATACCCTCGCGCCCGTCCAGTCCTCAGTCGCACGAGTCCATCGAACGCGCGCCGTCGCCTGCGTTCCTCCAGGACTCTCACGCGCCAGGTTCGGCCACCCATCCCGACCCAGGCGGTGTCACGCGTCCACGGCCCCCGATTTCGCAGGAGGTGTACGATCTCATCCACCAGATGGAGGTCGACGGGTCGTTTTCGCCCTCCCAGCCGCTCGCACGACTTGTCGGAGATGCAGTCCTGAGAAAGGCAAACGAACGCGGGATCGACAACAAGGTGTGGGCGACGGCCGTCGTCGTGGCATATATGCGGGTGCATTTACAGGGCGAGCCAGACTTAATGGAGCTGGTGTCGGAGAAGGCGAAAGAGTTCATCGAGGGACGTGCGTTGGGGGGAGAGGGGAGTCGTGACGATGAGGTGAAACGGTTTGAGCGGATGATTCGCGAGGCGGCTCACTTATTGGGTCCGTGAGGCTTGGTGGTGGGACGACGTGCTGGCTGTACCGGGGGATGGGCACAGCCGTCGGGAGCAAGACAGCCTCTTGGAGCTGTGCAAACATAGATGGACGAGAGGATCCTCCTGGTATATCAATACCAGAAGCGAAGAGTTGAGAGACTTGTACTGGCATTTGTCCGGGACGCCACCTATCTCCACCGGATAGGACTAGAGCAGGCTATGTCACGGTAGAACCGTAACATGAATGTAAAACTTGTTGATCACTATCGAAAATGGCACAAGCCAGCTGTGTCCATGGAGCATTAGGCACTATTTCCGTCTTCGTCGTCGTATGTCTGGCCAATAGCGAGGTTTTAGGGTCGTTCCAGACGAAACATCGTCCTTTGGGCGGGAGCAGTACACGGTGCCAATGTAACCGGACATGGCGTCCATGCGCACACGACACGACGCCGAGTTGAATACCGTCTTGGCCAAGACATGACATGTGTCAGTACCAAGTGACGGCGGTGGTGCTTATGACCTCGTTTGCAATTTGTGATGGAGCCAGGACCGACCAGCATTGGGACCGCTGTTTTGGATCACATTCTAGATTTAAAGAAAGGCGAAGTCGGCTGTAAAACAAATATCAAGATGTCTGAAACGAAATCGGAGAGAACTGGGGTATTCAATCCCAAGTGTAAGATCTTTGGTGGAAGGACTGGCAAGCGTGGGCGATTAGCAAGCGGGAATGACTAATACATATGCTAAGTACTTGACAAAATAATAATAAATTGTTATGTTCAAAACGCTGCAGCCTCATCACTACGGAGATTGTACACATCGATCCGGACGACTCCTCAACGTTCAACGTTCAATCCTTCTGTCTGAACGGAACCACCCTGCTTCTTCTCCAATTACATGGCGAAACACGGCGCAGGATGCCCTGCTGTCTCATGTTTCCTCTGCCACTTCCAGTATCATAGCGGTATAATCATAGATGTCTCGGAAGCTTGCCCTTCAGGCTTTAAACTTCAAACTCAAGGCTCATCCAGTCGTCCAGCCATCCCAACGAGATGTGAACAAACTTTCCCACACCGGCGCATCCCAATCATTCAAGTCATTCCTCCTACGTATAAAGCAGAGACCCATTGTATTGTGATACACATTCATGCATCCACCTCACGCACTCAACAACTGTGCCGCCTCTCGAACCATCCGCTCAAACCGTCTCACCCTTTCCTCAGGTTCTCCCGTTCCCCCCAACGCATACCCCTCGACAAACTCTTTCGCCTTTTCTGACACCAAGTCCAACAGATCCCATTCGCCCTGTAAATGCACCTGCATGTATGCCACGACGACGGCCGTCGCCCACACTCTTTCGTCGATTCCGTGTTCGTCCGCCTTGGCTAACACAGCGTCCCCGGCGAGCTGTGTAAGCAGCGATGAGACTGAAAACGACCCATCGACGTCCATCTGGCAGAAGAGGTCGTACACCTCCTGAGAGATCGGGGGCCGTCTGGACACGGCGCTCGGATTGAGATGGGGTGCTGACCCTTGTTCACTCGGGCCCTGGTGCAACTTGGGGTCGGTCGGCGCTGCTGGATCAACGAGGAAACTAAAGATGGACGTTATGAACGAAGCCACGCTGTCAATGATGCTATCCAGGAATGTGGTGTCCTCGGGGAGAGCAGGCTTATCCTCCTTCGTATCCACGCTGGTGCTAGTCTGTACGAGTCTCGATCTGGCCCATCCCGCGCTGCCACGTCTCCTACTCCTCAGGCGCTCGTCGCCTTTCTGGATAGCGACAAAGGACGTATGCTTGCTCACGAGCTGATACGTCAACCCCAGCCTGACAATACTAGCTCTCCGAAGATCGTCTTCGGAGGCCAATGGAGCGTCGCCTGGAGCTGGGGTGGGAAGAAGCCCGACACCATCGTCCAATTCCATGATAAGCCTCCGCGCAGCCAGGGTATGTACGATGGGAACGGGGGCGTTGGTGTTGCGGAATGGTCTCACAAGCGTGACAGCCACGGTCAATTCTAGCGGCTCAGAAACGCCTTCCAGCTTCGCGATCAACTTGACAGAGGTTGGAACAGTCGGAAACGACGTAATGGCGAAGACTGTAAACCGATTTCCCGAGAACATCCTCGTCAGTGCATGAGGAGCCTGTTGGATAGGTGGTGGAGGTGCGATGGCCACAGTAGTAGGCGTGGCTGGGAAAGAGGAACCGACTTCAGGACTACTCGAGGCGTTGCATCCCCAATCGACATCAACGCGCTCTATGTCCTTCGAGCGTCCGGCGTTTAAAAGTCGAGCAAATTTGCCAACAATATCTTCTGCGGAGAGCGCAAACATGTATTCCCCATTACCCTGACGCGCGAGACTGTCGCACACGTCCGAGGACACGCCGGTTCCGATCCCGAGGACGAACAGACGGACGAACGCCGCTGGTGATGAGTTTTGGACGGCATTGGAGATGACTGCCCACGGGTCTAGCGCCTCATTCCTCTGGAATGAACAATATAATTTTCCGTGATGAGGCGGGTTGAGAGGCTTCATGACGTACGCTGATTTGACCGTCAGTGAGTAGGAATACGACTGCAGGGCGGTCGATCCCACGCGAGTTGAACGCAAACTGCAAGGCTTTAGGGATATCCGTTCCGCCAAGATCGGCGCTCATGCTCGCAACATGGGCCGTCTGCAACAACGTTAGATCATGTTATCGAGTCATGGGAGAAGGCGTACCGCTTCCGACAAGGAAGCCAAATCGAGCACACGACTCTTCTGCCATAGGCTTGAGACCTCACTCCCAAAGCTGACGATGTTGAAGGTCGTCTGCATAGTGGGAAGTAGACGAAGGAGCATGGTCAAAGTGCGTTTGGTTGTTTCGATTGAGTTGCCGCTCATGCTGCCGGATCGATCGATGATGAAAATGTATTCCTGCGAAGGTATCTTGGGAGCGAAGAACTTGGGAACGAGGGTAAGTTGCATTGCAACCGTGGAACCTGCCCCGTCCCCATTTTCTGCCGCGCCCAGGACCTCTGCAAAGCATCGCGGCTCATCTAGCCCCTCGGCATAGATCGTGATGACAAAGTCACTGATCAAGAACTCGGAGGACTCCCAGACGGCGGACATGCGCCGTTGTGATTTGTGGCCAGCATGCCCTTTGTAACGCCGGAACGAAACGCCCCTGTGTGTAGGACAACGGATATCATAGATGACATCGTTTGTCTGGATGTCGACCTTGATATGCACCCGAGCACGATAGTCGGCGACAGATGCATCTTGTATGGCTGCAGGTGGTGTTCCATAGCCTTCACCGATGTGCATAGGGAGCTGGAGTCGTATGTGATCTCGGAGACCTTCGTCCAAGAGATCCATGACAAACTACATGCAGCTCATGGGTTATACAGACAGAGTATGTGCCAATGGATACACACCGTCAGGCGTGCTGTCACTTTCGTCGTAGCAGGAATCGATCCGACCGAGATCGTGAATACTGCGTAGTAGAGAATGTCTCTGTATTAGCATATATCGTCGCTTGAGAACACTCACTAGCACTGTCGTCTGTCACCCTCTCCACGAGCGCCGTTTCCTTTCCTCGTTCTACTGTCCTGCTGACCATGAGCGCCGTTTCTTCCTTTTCCATTACTTCTCCAGTGATAACCGATCCATCTTCCTGTTCGAGCTCAAATGCGCAGACAGCGGCTGTCGCTGGGAGGGGAAAGACATACTTGGCCCTTCCGGTAGGTTCCTTCGAAGGATTGTAAAACGTTTGCGTGAGGACGACACGTGAAGAGACTATGCCACGAGGTGAAACACCGCGTGCATAGGAGGGGATCGGATGATAAAGATAAGCCCTATAGATAAGGGACACAGGAACACTCAAGTTGCCGACTACATACCGTCGACGACCCAGGCTTTCACTTGTACTTCTTCGAGGGGGAGATACTGAAGGGTCGTTTGACCTTGCAGTTGGTGGACGATGCCTGCGTGCACAGAAGTCATGGGCGTTTGTGGACAACAGAGAGCGTAAACTGTGCGAATGTCATCTCACCTTTATATGTCACCTATTTGCTGTATCGGCACCGATGGTCGGCGCCACATGCTAAGGCATTTGTTCCAAAGCGGGCGGCAGGCCCGGTTTGGAACGCTTCGATACGAGAATGGGACACGGCCTGCGCCATCCCGTCACGGAAGCGATGACACCAACGCACTCTGTCGTTCCCATTATACACACACTCGCAGTACCGAAGTTCATCATGGAATTGAACGTCAGGAAGGCGATGAGTGGATGAGGCATACGGAGCGTAGAGGTAGCACTGCCGTATGGGCTAGATGCGCAGAATACCCCTGGCGTAGATACGGAGGAGTATAAGAATGGCCTTGCTTCTCCCACAGAGGGCCCCACAGTCGTATTTATGGCGCTGAACTAGGTGGAGAGAAGCTCGGTTGCGTGGATAGCTCACTGCGTATATGATGCGTGATGTGTCCGTCTCTAACCCTGCTGACTAAGCCTCGTCACTGCCACTGTGACCTCGTTCGTCAATTCCGTCCTTGGTTTCAGTTTTTCTTTTCTGTTGTATTTAGGCCTCTCTGACTTCTTTGCGTCCCGCATCACAAAAGACCGGCCTTTGCGTAGCAGGACCAACGACATGAACGACATCGAGCCCAAGAGTCCCTGGTCTGATGGTGTGCATGATGAGAACATGCCAGCCTCAAATGACCAAGCTTACCCTCTACTATGTCGTGCCCAGTACGCGCGTCGATCTCCTTGGTGTTGGTATGGCTGTGTCCTACATGCTGTCGTAGTCCCTCCGAGTAATGCAAATATCATCATGCTGGTTTCTACAATATGCCTCCGAGGCTAGCTTGTGAAAAGACGTGCAGCATAGTAGGCAGAAGGCGAATTCGATCCAAGAGTGGAGACCAGCCATATGCATAACGCGTACGAGCTATCATCTACTATCATCCTCTGCTAAATAACGGCTCAACGATAGCTTTTATCCTTCATCTCAACATCACTCCCATGCACGCTGCCTTCCAGCGTGTTGAGACGATTCAACTCGACCTCACCTCAGCACACGTCATCGATGCATTCATGAACGTGAGACATGCTTCCAATGGAGTCGTATTTATACATACTTGAAGAATCGATCGGAATAATAACATGAAGCATATGAATAAGTGAGTTTAGCTATCTTGGTTATCATCCAACACTCGTCTTTCCTCGATAGATCAGTACCAGTGCTTATCCGTCGTCGCTCAAACCGGACCCAAGTGACCTCTGCGGTGCTCCTCGACTTGAATGCCCTCCAACTCATCCACCTCGCTTTCCGCAATCTGACCTTGTCTCACGGAAGGATCCGCGAACTCAAGAGCGGGAATGGTGGCATCTTGATTGACGAGTTGCGATTGTATACCGAATCCACTATCAATCTCCGAACAGCGTCCACGGAGGTCGCGGTCATACAGCTCTCGCACGCTTATGATGAACCGAGGCATCATAATGCATATGGCTGTAGGACTAAACGAACTCAGGAAAACAACGGAGACGTTGTTGATGATAATGGGAGCCACCGCCCACGAAATGATATTGTAAAGCATGTTCCTAGATGTTCATGGGAATACACGTGTAGTTAGTGACACAGGACGGAGAACTGATGGCAATGAATGGGGGCGAGGGTGGTGAAGTCGAGACGTACGCAAGGAAGTAAATGACTCCATCCTTCACGAATAGTCGCATGTACCGATTAGGCTGCCACTGCTTAGTCGCTCTATACATGTCGACTGACTGCTTCAATGTTTGAGCAATGGCGAGAACTAAAAGTGCAATGCCAAGAAAGAATATCGAGAGTACAGTAAACGTGCCCAATACAGATGGGACATTGCTTGCGTAATTGCAATAAGAGAAATCCGCGGCTTGGGAAACTGTGACTGCAGAGGTGACATTTGATGGGGTGTCCTTGTGTGAGATTGTGATGATACACTCAATTCCCGTTGAGACACACCTGACAACCCTGTGGTGGGATTCTGATAGACGGCTGTCGATACACAACCGGTAACAATCTGTGACACGTAAACGAACAGGAGGACATAAAGGAGTTTTTTCGATTGATTCCACATTGCATAGACCCGAAGGATCATCATCACTGTAATTCGAAAGCATCATTGAGGAGAATACAAGTCACGGGGGACCATCACTTACGATCGGCAGCGTTGATGAATATTTGGTACTCCCAAAGCTCTACCAGGGCCATTACGGTGCCTTCAGAACAGCCATTTGTTCACGATCGCGTTGCAAAAAGTAATGCGTCGATGTGCTCACAGCTACAAAGGCACCTTTAGTACTTCTCAAATTCTGAACTTGGATGCGTACGTCTGCCAAAAAAGTTAGTCGATGATGATGTACGTAGCAAGGAAGAACTGACGCTCTGAGAGCCAGGAATAAATGTCGTGCCAACTATAGGTTTATCCGATTAAATGAATGAACGCTGGAACAAATTTAGAACATACAGAGTTGGGAAATACTTCAATACGCGTGCATTGTTATTTTTATATACACTACGGTGACCATGCACTTACATAACCCAAGAAAGACCAACATAGCGCACCTGATAAACTATTAGTGTAATTCCGAAAATGCGTAAGAGGAATACACGTACTAAAACAAACATTGTAGAGACCGAGGTCCAAGGTCTGCGCTGCAGTACGGTCCGTGATACAGAGATTGACCAATTATCTTTGCTTGCTCACCCAAACGTAGTCAACCTTTAATATTGTCAGTCAACATATGAGGTTTGGAGAGAAAATGACGCACCTCTCTCGGAAAGGTGAGGACTGCAGGGACATGATGAGGAATGGTGGCTCCTGGTTGATAGAGAAAACAATTCCTTACAATAATCATATATGACGGCGGTGATCATAGCAACTAGGCCTGTAAGATTAGTCATTCGTCGGAGAGAGGAGAGAGCATACGGGATACATAATTAGTGATCAGGAGAGTCTCCACAGCGGACTGTAAATCAGCGGACATGAAGCATGCAAGGGAGGTTGACAAGGTTGAATGAAACACAAAGATGAAAAGGGGAGGAGAGGAGAGGAGGGTCACCGAGCAGATTTATGGTTCCATTTCGGATTATATTTTCTCCCTTATCAGCATTACTTCCATCTTTAGTTTAGTTTGGAAAGGTGACGTACGATCTCGTAATAGGCCATGTGAGGCAATCCATCGATGAGTTAACCTTCCACAGTACTTAAGCACTCTCTGACAGTAATTGCAAAAGCGCAGGCCCTTTTGTTTTGTTCCCTTGATTTGGAATTTTGTTTATATGCAGTGGCGCCGAACCATTGCAATCAAAAAATTAGTGTACTACAACTCAAGCCAAGTTTTGATTACAGCTGACTTGTTATGTAACGAAAACAAGTTGACATTCTCTCTTGGAATACAATCTGCCACATCCAGGTGCACTTCTGCTGGTCTACAGCACACTCAGAGTCGCTGAATAGTTACAGTGCTAACCTTTGTCGGTCGCAAATGTTTACCAAACTTGGATTGGCCTTATTTGGCTCAGCGCCAGTTTCTGGAATAAATTGATACTAAATAACGAGAACAAAAAGCCCTCCCCGAAGCGGTTACATCGCTCAGTCTACCCTGCAAAAAATGATCTGAGAAGCATACAGCCTCATGTAGTTGCTCTCGCCCGGCAGCTATTTTGAATGCCGTTGCGATGCCTAACGCACAGCCATATTCTCGTTTTACATACATAATTCTCAACACAGTACGCCATACGACGCGCACACGGCCACAATAATGCATGGTGCACGCGACGCGGCTTGCTTGCAGGCTCTTGTAGACTCTCGGATGTCACCAGCCTGTCTACCTAAAAGGAAAGGTTGGGATCCCTGCTGGCAGCTACAATAGTAACCGGTTCCATCAATGAAGTCCGGCTGAGATATCCCGGTGTTTAGGCAAATGACCCGAGGTGCAGAGAACATGCAGTTTTTTCTGGGCGCGGTGTCTGCGGTGAATAGCAGACTGGGCCTGGGCCTTCCTGCCAATCTGTAGGATGGTTTGTTGCGCTTGGCTAGTAGCCGATGACTTGTGACCAACCGTGTGCAATATGGGTTGATGTTCTGTATCTTTCATGTGTTCGCCCATACTTACCTTGCATAGCATCGGAGCCTGTAAGGACCTTGTGACAGAGGAGCCCAAAATATTGTTCGTACTAACCGCGATCGACTGTATCAACCCCACCATTCCTTTTCCAGTCCTGCTGCGGAGATGCAGAAAAGGAGTAAAACCAGAAACAGTAAGCACAACCGGGATCTCTTACCACTTGATGGCTCACAGTCAGCTAAGTATCGCACCAGCTATGTGCGGTTCCCGAAAAAAACAGGGGGGCAAGGGATTTGTGGAAGGAACCTTCTGCTGCGGGGAAGTCTACACTAAGAGTGAGCGACCAAGTATAGCTAGCGCGATGAGTATATAGATCGCATTCCATAACACATACGCCTTCACGAAAGATGACGGTAGATGGAACACAGCACACATAGCAATGCATTGAAGGTACTGTGCGCATAGGCTTTATTAATGTGCCAAAACAGAATGCGTCTTAGCCCACACAATCTACATAGTATCATAGTATGAGAACAATGAAAGGCTATGGAATGGTGACTCACTTGTCTGTTCACTGGCGGACAGTATATAATCTCTCGACGGGCCCAACAACGATGCGACACAGGCGGGACCAATGATTACGATGTGCTGGAAAGAAATGTAAGAGGACCATCGTCCGCCGGTGAGAACAGTACAAAGTTGTTATATAATGCCTTCTGCTGAGGAAGTGTTCTTTGAGGCCTGGCGCTTGCGAAGCTTCATCATGTCGGTCACTGACATCTTTTGACCTGCATTATTGATGGTTCACTTGGCGGAAAATTTGAATGAGTCCAGGGGTGAAATCAATCAAACACGCTCATGAAAGAGACGTCGTCCAGTATCATTCTTCATTCAAAGCAGCTGTATTCCCGAATGCGATACAGATATACGCATGGGGACTTAAGTCGCACCCATAGGGGAGCGGGGGTAATCCTGAGGCGGTGCAACACATCATCATGCCGGAACGCAATCCATCCTTTGCACGCTGGAACGAGGAGGTCACGGCCAAACAAAGTGGGAACCTGACGTTTGCAAGGTGAATGGGCAGCGGAAGCAAGAGTGACGTACGGTTCTATATTAAACACGAATATGAAAACGTGAAATGCAGCTGTCAATTCGCTAGCGAACTCCCAAACTGATGGCCTCGTTGGCCCGAAGAACATCAAACAAAAGTAATGGCAGAAAGACATGATCTCGGACAAAATCGGCACCAATTAGCGGGGGAGTCAATTCCATTAACATTGAATGACCTACAAACAACCTTATCGGTTCCTCGTAGCAACCGATTGTTGAAATGTTCCATAAACCCAAGGAACAATTCACGGGGGACAGTCAAAGCTTTGCATAACATTCTCTATATGAACGGACCTGTATAGATGATAGGTTGAGTATTGTTCGGAGCTGCGTAAGAGGGGAAGGTGAAGTTGTCACCAATTTGATGGACACTGAATGTTTGAACTGCGAGTCTCAAATGGATTAATGTGGTTCTGCAGACGGAGATCGTACTCCACGTGACCGGACAGGCGCTGTAGATGGAGATGTGATACCAGATTTCACCTATTTCGAGGCGGTTCTACATGAAAATGACTTTCCCTCACCCAAGATTCGCTGGCTGTGAGCTATCAATCATGGTGTTCTGTTTCATCCGATGGTTGAACGACGGCTAAATATGACGAGAATGAGCGCTAATTAACACCCAACATCACGGCGTCCAACCGAATAATTTAGGGCCGTTGGCAAAATTGCGCAGGACTAACCTGTCGACGCATGCAGCCTTGTCTCTGCTCATCCAGAATGATAGTTTGCACATCGCGGACATCAATTTACTGTGCGTTGGTTTCGGTGGGAACTTCAACGTTACGTGTGCGAGGCCGAGGGTGTCCGAAATCAGCGAAGTACTTGGGGCCAATAAGAGTAATTCCTGGGAGCGTTCCGATCGGTGCAGCGCTCGTCTCGGAATTCCGCGTGCGTCCAAGTAGTAAGTGTGGCCCAGAATCTCTTCGCGTCGGTTATTAAGAGGGGTGTAATATTTGCGTGTGCTACAGTAATTCGAGGCACAACAGAACAACATCAATAGATCTGATTCGAGGGCAGAATGTCACAAGATCAAAAGGTAGCGATGTGTAGGCGGGAATGACTAATATGTTAAATAGTTGTCAAAATAATAATAAAATTTTGCCTGGCGTTGGACCGAACATGCGCTGTGACATACACTACCCTCATCGATCCCAGACACCTACGGAGATTGTAACAAACGAGCGATTGAGATCGCCCCATCATCAATCAATACAGAAGGTTCGTTCAAGCCCTTCTCCTCTGTTGAAGACCCTTCTGCGAAGGAACCCTCACCTACTAACGCTACCCTTCTTTACAGCGTTTCAAGCTGGCGTTGCTCAGCTTCTTGCGTTGACACGATGGTCTGCCTCCTTTCCCTCAGTTCCTCCTCTGACAGTATTTCTCTCCGTGCACCGACTAAGGTAGTTCTGAGCACACCGCATGAGTACCAAACATATTCCTTTGTGCTGTGGCACGTCACTTACGGTCGCGTAAGCCCTTCCCGATTCTGAACTTCTTCAGCGTCCTGATGAAGGGGGACAGTCGGAAAACCAGCAGACCCATGCCAAGTTCGAATGAGTCCGCCTTTTTGCCTACTGGACCGTCACACTTACGCGTCCATCTCTTGCTGACGTATCTCATGGTCCGACATCAACGTTTCGCCGTAGATCTATCGTCGGTTCCACCGCGGATGCACTTGTTTCCAGCGCAAAATATATGTCTTCATTCGTTCCCTTCTCGCTTGCCCTGCCTTGGCGAGATCGCGGACGTTCCTTGCCCTTGTACGCAGCCTGGTTGTGGTCTCGTCCATCTCCATGCCTTCTTTCAGCATCGCGGCATCTCTTTCCACAATTTCTTGCATAATTTGTACACAGCGGCGAAACTCGTGTGGACTCGCGAGCGGAGGCGTTCCTGAGCAGGAGGAGACGGGGGTGGCAAAATCGTGTTGCTCTTCCTCTGTCATCCCTGATTCTGTCCTGCTGAAAAGGTCTTTGTTGAACGTAGGCGCGATTGGAGCCTTGTTCTGGACGCTTGCTGTACAGCAGATGGCCCAGGCTTGGAGATCTGTAATTGCCATTAGATGCTGGGGTAAAGTCCTGGACGCTCGATGTAAATTCTTACCGTCGATGCGAGGGCCAGTGTCAGCATTGGAGCATTCTCTAGCCTTGATTATGCCATAGAACCGATTCTTTGCCAGTTGGTTCTCTGGCATAAATGGAGCTGAAGTCGTTGATGCAACTTCTCTCTCTGTCCTTTTTCTCGACGGACCTTCCTCACGATCATCCTCAGAGGGTCTGTATTGCATGCCATCAACACTCCACACATTAGCATACAATGCACCTCTCGCTCACCTCTTTTTTTGAACGCTCGACAGTTGCTGAATGATGACGTCAGTCTTCATATTTGCCCTGACTTTGTGAACCTGACGAAAGCATGGTTGGTACAGGTCTCAAGATAAGAACGCGTGCCACATACCATGGCAATTTTCTGAAGGTTGGAATGGGGCAGCCTGTACAGAGTGGCCTCGCTCAGGTCAATATTCTCGTCTCCTTGTGCCACGGATAACGCTGGGACGGTCGAGTTCCTTCTCAAGGCAGCTCTAGAAGTGGCAGTTCTTACCTTTAACTTGGATCGGAGGTTTACCGTGGTGTATGTATGGTTTGAACTTGAAAATCGGAATGCGATGATGAAAATGTTCACTCAGAGACGGAAGGGGACAGGAAAAATGCCTTTCAAACCACAAGGGGTGCGTGTTTTATAGTATGGCTTGTTGAAGTAGAACAATGCTTCCATTTCTTTCATACACGCCACGCGAATAAGCGATCCACTTTTGGGAGCCGTTTTGACAATACATGAAAGCAACTCTACATGCATGCCAAGTAAGATCACCCTTCCGAAACGACGGAAAATAGGAAGCGTTGTCCATTCCGCGAAACGCAGGTGGTCCCCACCCGTCTGGGATTTTGTTCATTGACAAGAACCATTTCATCGCGCCGTGTCTCACATCTCCGTGACGATCTCGTCTAATTGCGATGGATCCGCAACCTGACCTTATCGACTGCTATTTCATTGTGCATCATTATGCGGTGAATGGGGGAAAGGCAAAGGCACGCAATGTATAAGATTTAAACTGTTTAATGGCAGACATCAAACCGCGCAAGATATGTCATTCAATACGACATGAGTGTGAACGAAGTCGTCGTTCGGCCCGGGAATGACGTAATGTGTCTTGCAGGACATAACGTCCTTCCGAGTGCACCTGGCATATCCACTACGACTCTATACAGGAGCAACGAGTTTCTCGAGATCGATCAACTTGCCACCACTCTGCAGCGCCGCCTCGATGATCGCCACGTCGCGCAGCGTACCCATCGGACTACCCACCCCGTCCACCTTGCCCTCCAACGCCGCCGCAAAGAAGCTCGCCAGCTCCAACTCCACACCTCTCTCTGGCTCGTCGATCACCTCTTCTCGCTCAGGACCAGCATTCCCATCCGCGTCCCGAGTGACGTACTGCACGACGACGCGGTGCACGGAGGTGTCCTCCCCCGTCACCGGGTCCGTAATGTCGATTTGGTCGACGGTGAGGTAGCCGTCGGTGCCTGTGATGACGATGCCGTTGCCGATGGACGTGCGCGCGTCGGTGGGTGCGGCGACGCTCAGTTCGAAGATGCCGTGTGAGCCGTCGGCGGATTGGATGAGGGCGTGGAGCGTGTCGTGTGGTGCGAGCCACGTGACGTTTAGCGAGGCGAACCCGGAGAGGTGCGTCATGGGACTGGGCAGGAGGATGCGTAATGCCGCTGCCGAGTGCTGCAAGTTTGACCATGTGTCAATTCGCTCACAAGGAAAAGAAAGAAAACGGGACGTACGACACCGCCATCGAGCTACGTGCATACGTATGAATAGGACGTGTTAGATTCATTCGTGAATCCCTGAATGGAGCACAGACTGACCAAAAATCCACCCTGATACTGCGAAACATATCATCGGTCACCACGACCCATCCAAAAAGCGGAATCGATCGACTTACTTCCGGAACTTTGCGCCAAGGCGTCTTGTACCACTTGGAATCCTGCTCCACCCGGTTGACCTCCCTCAAACTGAAATAAGTCACCTTGCCGATCTTACCTGCGCGGATCGCCTGCGCAGCGGTCGTATACGCCGGCTCCGCCTCACAGCTCTCCGCGACACGCCAAACGAGACCTTTCGGTTTATACGCCGCCTCGTACGTCGCGATCAGCGCACACCCCGAAGCAACGTCAGGCGCCATCGGCTTCTCGCTCAGGACGTGTTTTCCAGCTGCCAACGCTCTGAGGACGATCGCGGGCTGCACGGTGATCGGGAGGACGACGATGACGGCCGCGATGTCGGATCTGGCTAGCAGGGCGTCGAGGTCGTGCGATGGATCGCCATCGTGGTAGATATCCGGTCGGAGTTGGAGGAGGTCGAACGCGTTGTCTGCCAACTCGGATGCACTTTTTTCGGATCGGGAGTAAACGGCGCGTAAAGTGGGTGCGAGCGGACCGAGGGCTTTGAGAGCGGGCAGATGGCCTGTCGATCGCGGTGTGGGGTGAACATGTTTGGACAGGGGAATGGCGATAAGCTCACCTTCTTTGGCGAAGATGCCGCTTCCGAGGATGGCAACGCCAGAGTTGGCCGTTGCAGACATCGGTCAAGCGTTGGTGAACAGACGTGATAGACTATGGGAGGGGGCTGGTGATCGCCTGTGACTTGTCATCTTATGACTCTGTCAGAACACCACGTGGAGTCATTCGCGGCCAATCAATGCAGTGATTCAGTCGGTCCCGAGTATGCACCTGTCTAGTACAATTTGGGAGCCGTGAAAATAGTCACGCCGTCGCTCCTACCTTGATCGAATTGCCCTCAAGGAGTGGCGGTTACAACAGTACTCGCCCGTGACATCAGCAAATGACAACAATTAACTAGATGTATGGGTGAAGCGTACCAGACACACAGCGACTGGCCGGGACAGGTTCCAGATCAGACTACAACTCAGAGAGCGCCACGGTTGCAAGGGGGTGTTAAACAACGCGGAATGACGAAGAGCTGAGGACAAGTCAATGGTCATGGCAAGAGGCTACCGTCGTCGGTTCCTTTACGGGTATATTTTCTCCCCGACACTTTCAGATTAATTTATAAATGAACATGCACGCTCCAGACGTGTGTTCGCCCCAGACACTTGGGCCCCAGGTTGCCGATCATCGATCAATGATGTGATAGATGACGAGTGTGGACGGCGCATTCCCGTCCAGATAAGAGAGAACAACGATCTAATTTCATCTAAAGCTACCTCACATCAGCGTGGAAATCGCGCGCGGCGATCCGCCGTTTCTTCTAAATGATGATCTGAACACTGCTTCGAAACATACAGCCGCTCTTACTCAGTAGTGCCGTCCACCTCACACGCCTTGAGGTTGTACGGAGGGAAGTGAACACTCAAACTTGAAGTTCATACTGCAACTTGAACGGACTTGTCAAAGCACCCGTTTCTCTTCCCCGCATAGAGAGCAGGGCGGAGAATGATGGTGTGAAAGCGGCGGGATTGATGGACAGTTCCAAGATATGGTCACCTGCCACTTGATGACACCCAGCATCATCATACGTCAGCTGTGTGCAC
This sequence comes from Fistulinella prunicolor, assembly GCA_038089875.1. NCBI lineage: Eukaryota > Fungi > Basidiomycota > Agaricomycetes > Boletales > Boletaceae > Fistulinella > Fistulinella prunicolor. The sequence continues at coordinate 16,107 of JBBPLP010000141.1, forward strand.
AGCTCCGGCCGTGAGCCATTGGTCCCGCTAAAGGGTGAACCGAGTGGGAGTAACGGTTTACTGTAGCGGATGTCCGCGTGTCATTTCTTTCCTTCAACACATAGACTTTGTGCCCACGACTGCATGATACGACGTACCAACGGTAAGCCGTGTTCACTGGCTATCTACCTGTCCTACAAAGCTGTAGAGAAGCCTGTGGGGCCACGCAGGATGGGCTGATTTTGAGTGACGTGATTCTGAGTAACGTGAAAGGCGGGAATGAAGATCACAACGTCCAACACAAGGCTATAGGCGGACCGGCAGTGCAAGATGCAAGACTCATGAATATGCTCAGGATACTGTCGAGAGCAAAATAGCCCAGACTAATCGCACACAAGATGACGGTCCGGCAACGTTCGAGAGATCTAACATTCCAAGCGGGTGGCGCCGGAAGAGCGTAAGGAGAGGATGACATCAAGTTGGGTCCTTATCTCCTGTCGTACATGAAAACATTCATGCATGCTTCTTCGTTTCCGATTCCCCACCGTCATCTTTCTTTCTTCTATTGAACGCCTCGCGTATCACGACGGTCACTGTTCCGTCTCTGTGGTTACGCACCACAGGGAGTTCCGGACGTTCCAGCGCATCGGGCACCCGTCATGTTACAAGGCAGAGGGCAATCCAGCAGCCGTCCAACCTGATCGACGCAGTACCAGATACAGCGGGGTCATCAGATCATTATCCCATTTGTCGTGTGGTCCACATCCACCACAATCGGGACGTTTATCATTCACGTGCCCCTCGTTATAGGTCGACGGTGTTCGTCCGTGGATATAGGGAGGTTTTTGCGCTGATAAGATGATCGGGAGGAATTCATTAAAAAAGGTAACCTTTAGCATCGAACATGTGATTTTGCCACTCGCCTGGGTGTTGCGATGCGTTCGAGCCAACGGGAAGAGAACAGCGCCGACTTCAAAGTTTGGTGCATATATGCTACTCGTCATAACAAGATGCGAATAAGTCACTTTATTGGCTCGCCTACGGGGCAACCTTGCTCCTTGAGTCAAGACTTGAAAGTCGTCAATGAATTTTGTAACTTCTATGACATGGATACCTACGCAATGCCCTTACGCCGTGCGCCTTCTTTGCGAATCCCGAGACTGTCCTGACGCGACACGCCAAACTGACGTGTCTCACCTGTGATGGTGAGTTTCAAACATTCGTCATGCATACCTTCATCCGGCCTAACAGCACCAAGGTACACTTTCATGTGAATTGTACACATCTTATCTTGCCTGTATGCCGAAACTATCTCATCCCTCCGTGCTTGATTGCAGAACCCTCCGTTGTTATGGCGTGAGGATGGGAATAAAGACGAACGGGTCGACTTCTACATCCCCAGGGTTTCCACGACGTGCGTGTTTCGTGGCCGTATCTACTGATGCCCTCGTCGCACATTCGCCATTCGATTGTGGGAACCACCTCTGACCGACGGCTGCAGGATACGGATGGGTAGGTTCTGATCCGCCTGAGCTTGCTATCGAGTGGCGGCCATGGTTTGCCGACTGAGAAACGATGGTAGCGCCCAGGTACGCGTGTTCGGGCTGAGAACAGGGTCTTCGAGACCACACCATCGCGCTGAAAGGTAGTGGTATTCATGTCCGAGCACAGTGTCACGTCAAACACGTTTTCGTAACGAAAGGTCCGTTGCATTACTTCCTCGGCATTGTCGACAACGTGAATGTCGTGGACCCTGCTGCACGCAAGGCCGACATTAGTTTAGAATGTCCAAAAGGTGTGGCTCCAGACATAAACACGACGCCTTGTGCACGACAATTGCTCATCCGTTTACGCAACCTCGCAGAGTACTGGGGATGGGGTGGTCGGGGTCTGTACGGTGCAGTTGCTCCCGAAACACACGCTGTCATGAGAGAATCCGTTTGAGGTCGACCATGTCAATTTCTCTGTCGCTCCAGATTTTACTTATCTGAAACCTCGTCCGCTTTTTCACTTCTTTCAACCAAAAACCGTCGTCCAGGTCAACCAACGAGCTCATCGACGTCGACGACGACGACCATGACCAACTACTCGTCCCATCCGTATGCCACGATGCCATCGGCCCAGCCGGCGAACCGCGCCGACCTCGACCACGACCAGGTCAACGACGACGATACGACGGGGAAGAAGAAGAAGACGACCAAACGGCGAAAAGTCAATCATGCGTGTCTCTACTGTCGTCGCAGCCACATGACCTGCGACGAAGGCCGTCCATGCCAGCGCTGGTGCGTACCCGGATCTCGTCTCGCTGTCGGACTCACGAATGACGCTCCTCACCGTCTGCCCAGCATCAAGCGTGAAATCGGGCATCTGTGCCACGACGAGCAGCGTCCGCCAAAGAACAAGCAGGATTCGACGGCACCGTCCACGACGGGCACGAACAGCCCGGAAGCGACGAGGATCATACACCGTACGTCATGATCCGTTTCGTCTCTTCCTCTTCGGCCGCGGTTTCACACTCTACCTTTGGCGGGGCGATATGGTCATGCCCCCAGCAGAACCTGTGTACGCGAACGCGACGGTGCTACCACAGCAACAGCCCGCGAACTGGACCCACATGAACGTCCCGCAGAACGCTTTCCTGTACCAACCCGAAACGCTGGGAAACGAGTTTTCCGTCCTGACGTACGTCACATCGTGTCCTCGCGCTTTCTTATTTGGCCAACGATCGTTTGTTTAGTGACTTTTTGGAGACGCTCGATGACGGGTCTTTCTTCACGACCTCGCCTCAGACCGTGACGCCCACGCTCATGACAGCGCAGCCCTACGCAGACCCCGTCACAAACACCCTTGATCCAGGGGACACCTACGTCGCACAACCCACCACGACGATCACAGACCCCCCGCGAGGCCCGACGACGACGGTCGAGCGAGGGCAGGCACCGGCTCCCGTCGAGGAGCCCACGCCACCACTCCTCCCTTCTGCAACCAAGGCCGAAAAGTTTCTGCTCACCGCCGCAGACCAAGAGTCGGGATCGCGCGACGAGCGTTTGAACCGCGTCATTCGGAGCAAGTACGAAGCGGGGTTGTTGAAGCCGTACGACTACGTCAAGGGGTACGCGCGCCTATCGCGATGGATGGACCGCAAGTGAGCATTCTTTTTCTATCGGTCGTGGTTAGGCCTTGCTCACATCCGACTGATCACGCGCTCTCTAATCGTGTAGTGTGTCGCGACAATCGAAACAGCAGATTCTACAACCCCTGTCCGTTCTCCGACCCAAATTTAGAGTGCGTCACCTAGGCGTTGGACATAGCGGACCCTTGACTCTTGCCTCCTTTTTGCTACAGGCCGTCGCACAGTCGCTCCGGGATATCGTCAGTAAAAATACCCTTTATCACCACGTCCGACGCCTTTACCCCTTTCTAGGACCTGGTGTTCATCGAAGAAGCGTTCGAGCGTCTACTGCTCGACTATGATCGCGTGTTTTCCGCCATGGGCGTCCCCGCCTGTCTCTGGCGTCGCACAGGCGAGATCTACAAGGGCAACCGCGAATTCACCGAGCTGGTCGGCGTCGACGGGTACATGATGCGAGAGGTGCGTTGCAGACCGTGTTCGACCACACCCATCGCTCAAACACATTCTAGGGCCGTCTGTGTATCTACGAACTCATGGCAGAAGAGTCGGCCGTCAATTACTGGGAGGTACGTATCGCGCTGTGTTTCGAAGTCGTTATGCACACATCTCATGTTCGCGCACACCCAACTAGAAATACGGCCACGTCGCGTTCGATTCGACGCAAAAAGCGGTGCTCACGTCGTGCGTCTTGCGCTACAAACCGCTCATCAACACCGCGTCGGACCGGAAGCGGCTCGGAGGCCCGGCCGAGGACGCGCCGAGCGAAGAAGGGTTCGTCAACTGTTGCTTTTCGTTTACCATCCGACGAGACAAGTGGGGGATTCCGAGTATGATCGTGGGTAACTTTATACAGTGTTGACGCAGAGGGTTGGGAGGAACCATCGACATTGACTGTAGGAGACGTAGCGTGTTGTGTTGTTGTACATGTCGTCTTAGGTATTTATCGTTGACGTGCTTGTTAGTTAGTTTTTTTGTTATGATATCGTATTCACATTGGACGCATCATCTACGACAGGGCGCGTTTTTCGTGGTTGGAGCGTCTCGTTCTCATTCTGCCATCTCTTCTGGCGGAGGTCCTTGTTGCTCCTTTTCTTTGCGGGTCGCTTGTACGACGTCGTCCACTCGGAGCAGCATGCGCGCTGCCTGTATACGAACGCATTCAGTCCACCATCATCCGCGGCGCAAGAAAGCGTCACACACCTCGATCGCCGTCTTCAATACTTGAATCTTCCCTCGGATCGTCAGACCAACACCAAACAACGTCGGTCGCAAGACGTACCTTGACGCTCGCACTCTCATACAACCCATACGTCTTCATATCAACAATCTGCCCCGTCTCCCCATCGACGCCCCACGCGTGCTCGCCGTTCGCATGCTTGGCCCGCAACGCCGTCAACACCCGGATCGCGTTCCCCCCGCTATTCTGGACGAGCGTGCGCGGGATGACCTCCATCGCGTCCGCAACGGCGCGGAACGGCCACCCTTGGACACCCGTCACGCTACGCGCCTTGGCGTGCAGACCGACGCTGATCGCCATCTCGGTCGCACCGCCACCGGGGGCGAGGCGTGGGTTAAAGTAGACGTTGCGCGCGACGGCGAGTGCGTCGGCCAGATTACGGTCGATCTCGTTCAAAATATCTTTCGAGGGTCCACGAAGGAGGATCGTGCACGCTTTTGGGTTGGTACATGCGGTCAAAAAGGTAAAGTACCTGGCATGGAGGACGGGTAAGCGGGCGAGAACGTCGGAGGAACAAAGTACACACTCGTCGCCCATTTTCTCAATGTTGAACAGCCCGCAACCAGTGCCGACGTCGGATTCCCGAAGATCTTCGACTCGGTTCACGATGGTGGCGCCAACAGCGAGTGCGATGCGGTTGTTGTCCGACTTGCGAACACGTCGAATAGCGGACACGTTGGCCCGCTCAAAGATGTGCTGTGCCGTATCTAGAACACGCCATGAAAACGCAGGATGCGACATCGCAAAGGGAAGACCCACCTGAGATACCCTTTTCGGTGATGATGAGGTCGGGCTTGAACTCGAGTACGCGCTGGCACTGGGCGATGACCTGCTCTTCCTCGATTTCTTGCGCACGCGCCCAGTCGCTCTCCTTGGAAAACTCCATGTTCGTTTGGCTTTCCCCTTTTTTGTATTCTAGCGGACAGTCCAACAAGATGATCCGTGGATGTTGTATCCGCCGACGCATGTTGGGATGCGTGATGTCCTTGTTCAGGAGAACGCCGTCCAACACGCGCGATTCCTCGATCGAACCACCGGGAATCTTCTCTACGCGTGCATACCGTTTTATGTCGACGGTTTTGTGTCCGTTTTCGTCCGCGGCAACGGTCCGGACGGCTTGAAGCGCAAGACGACACATGAGGTCAGACCAACGGGCGACAAACTTGGTTCCGATCGACGTTTTGATGAGCGACAGCATTTCGTCGTCAGAGGACGTGTTGATGGGGACCGAGATCTTGTTGATGATCTCGAGAGATTCCTTGAGCGCCTTGTTGTATGCCGAGATGATCACGACGGGGTGAATGTCGCGTTGGAGCTGCGTGAGCGATTGTGCCAGGATTTCGCCGGCTAAAGATGTGTTAGGAGGTTCGGTCTCCAGCGAGAATACCAGAGCGATAGATACCTAGGATGATCACGCTCGTCGTGCCATCGCCACATTCTTCGTCTTGTGTCCGGCTGAGTTCGATCATGTTTTTAGCAGCGGGATGTGCCACGTCGATTTCACGCAGAATAGCGTTACCATCGTTTGTAAGCCTGTAGAACGTGAGATGGATGTCAAAAACGGCTGGCAGAGATGAAACACGCACAGGATCCCGCCCATAGGGTCCAGGATCATCTTCAGCATGGCCTTGGGGCCCAGACAAGTGCGAATCACATCAGCGATGGTCTAATTGGGAGCGACACAAATGTTCAGAAGAGCGCATCACGAGACGATTCGTTTTCAAACCTTGGCTGCCGTGATATTCGAAATCTGTGCTTTTCTGCCCGACTGCCTCTCGGGCGCCGCGTCTGGTCAATGGATCGATCAGTGCGACTACAGGGTAGAAGATTGGATTCATCTCATACTCATGACGAAGACTGGCGTTTGTCCTGGTTGCATCTTGCTTCACCGGTGTGGTTAGTGTTGGATGAAGTCACTCGACATGATCATGGACGAGTCGCGTTCATCTACCGTGACATCAATCACGTGGATGTGACGTGTCACAAGACGCCCCGAAGCTGATGAAGCAATCCTGACCTTTAAGAAGCGCTGATCTGAGCCTGTACTTACCAGGTCAGCTAAACTTCCTCCCGCTGTTCTTGCAGTTGTCATCGCTACTGAATACGAATTACTGATCACGGTACGTCCATCATACAGCTCTTGCCACATGCATACTCCGTGCTCGAAGCAATGAGCGATGTGAGTATAACTGGAACTCATATGAATACTTCGACTTGAACGTATTCCGCAGTACATAAAACGTACATTAACGACTGTCCTTTTAGTCGAATCAATTTCCAGAACTACACAGCGCTGATGCCCACATGATGCTGGAAACCATCAAGTGACAGGTCACATGCACAGTTACCATGTCCCTGGGTTAACCGAGAACTCACGGCGTTCTTTGTCCTGTCGTCTCAAAAAACTACTGCGTGAATTGATGAGGACGATCAAGTTGTACGAACATCGCAGGTTCATTCTCCTCTGTATATGTTTCCAGCCGTTGGTTAGATCGTCATTCGCCGGAGCAATGGTGGGTCTCCGCAACTTCCCGACTAATTTGACTTGGCTATAGGACTTGGCCCTGTGATCGTGGTGCTATGGCATTGCTGATTGCCGTCATCCATCAAACTATTCATTACCGCTCTGTAATCCGGGCTAGCCAATTGCTATTCTTCGCTCGAAGATATCAACACCAAGTCATTCTAAAATGGATGATCAGAACGCTTCAATGGACAGCTTGAGGACCAAGTATCTTAGGCGAGCACAGGTCTGAAAAGAGGCACGTGCAGTCCTCGTAGCGTCTTGAGACGAACGATAGAAATGCGGTGTTGATGAGTATGTTGGTATAGGTTAAAAAGCCCTTCGGACACAATTATGAACTAAAACCCGATATGATCCAACCTATCCCCAATTGTCCCGCTGTGTGGAATACGTGTTTGTTGGGGACGAAGACCCTCTCCCGTCGTTCCTTATCACCATCCTTCCCGTGGCTAAGAACCACAGGATTGTTCGTCACTTTTTGTTCCAATTTAGTCGTGAAGGCAGTTCTTGATATACCGGAAGGACGCTCATAAACCACAAGTTTGATCATCCTTCCCACCCTCCGTGTTCAACATCGCCACTTCTCTTGCACCGACGATGTCCTCTGAGTTACTGTCTGCTTTAGAGCTTATCCAGATGAATAACTATGCATCCAGTACGCTCACTCCTCCTGGCCAATGATTAATCTAACTCATGAATGCAGTCGCTGTAATCGCTGCTGTTCTATACGACTATCGTGAGTTATCCTTCTACACCCTATCGTTCTCAGTCCGAAATGTCCTTCTTTTGTTCTACCTCTGTAGTCCTTACATTTTCGAGAGAGGTATGCCACTGTTTTGCTCTCCAAATCCTGTGAGTTGGCTGACAATAATAAAGATCGACTACGTTTGGGTAAGTAACAACCATCGATTAATCATTGTATCTCCAACAGTACTGCAGCGAAAACCCTGGACGTGGGTTTCTACAGTATTTGCTTTAGTACGTACAAAACCTCTCGCATGTATCCCGAGTTAATGGTTTCTTAGGTCCGTTTCGTCGGTCTTTCTTGGGCTATGTAAGTAAACCTGAGTTGACCAAATGCATATAAAAGCTGACAAATGGATTTATCCTTGAGCATCAATGCCCTCAGTATGTTCGGCGTTGAATTCCGCGTCAATTTATCTGATCACATACATCCATAGGTGGAACTACGTTCATTCCTGGCCCTTACATAGTCAGTTCTTCTTGCGTGCTTCGCACATTGTTGTTGTTGATGATTTACTGGTAGACGTATGTATGCAAACTCGAAATTTTGGACGGTTTCGATAATGCTTGCATAGTTGTAAGCGGATCGGTTTATCGCTTTTCACAGCATCATTATGAGCACATGGATCTTCTGAAGGCGTCGTCACTACGTTGGTGCAGATTTGGGAGTACCCGATATTTCTCGCTGCGGCCGACTGTGAGTACCTCCCTGGCTCACATTTTTTCCTGATCATACCTTCAAATCACAGTGGTAATGATCTTTCGGGTGTATGCAATGTGGAATCGATCAAAAGTGGTCCTTTACGTCCTCCTGTTCACTTACGTGCCACAAATGATCGCTGGTGTTGTTTTCACTGGAATCTATTACGATCCCAGGACCAACTTCTCAGGTGTGTCTCGACTTGAATTGGATGCCTCGCCCTATTCTCACAGCGGTACTTGATCCTTTCTCAGTCACGGTGATCCAAGTTGCTGGTATCTCTTTCTGTAATTACAGCAACGACCCCCCGCCCGTGATTGTCTGGTGTGTTCAACTCCCGCGCTTTCTTCTCGCTACTGCACTTTTGGGTCTCGCTGTCACCCAAACGCTGAAGCAATCGGTTAACATGTACAAGGCGACGAACCAGTGGCAGCCTAATCGATACATGCAATTATTCGCAAGGGATGGCATCATTTATTTCGTCGCGTACGTCTCGATTTCATCGCTTTCGTTTGTTCTCATTCCCGTCACTTCTTCCGTATATTGTGTGACTAACCACTCGAACATGTCCCTTTGAACATCCAGAACATTGCCTCTCATCATCCTCTCTTTAATCGCACACAACACCACCATAAGCAGCACTGCGATTCTATTCCTGGACTCGCTGAGTTCTGCGGCTGTATGCGTCATGATGCCCCGGTTTATCATCGACGTGCGGGAGCTGTATGACCGCGACCTCCGCGGGCGTTGGCAGGGAATTGACACCGGTTTCGGTGGATTATCGCAACCGATTACCAGCGAGGACGCTGCCATGTCTGAGATTGAATTCGGAGATGTTTTCCGAGCTCAGGGTCCGACTATGGAGGGGGAGGGGGATGATTCAGATGGGATTCAACTCAAGGAGCGCCAGGGAGGTAATGTCAGCCTGGAAAATGGAGAGCACTGGCGCGGGTACTTTGAGGAAAAATAAAAGATGGTGGTATTCTTGGATGATGTCTATCTATTTTCATTTCAATATACTCAGCAAGATACATGCATTGGGAGCACATCTTGGGTAATGCAATCATCACTGATTCATCGTGCTATCGGCGAGGTTAGTCCTTTTCCCAAGGACGCGGAAGTTGGAAAGGCTGCGATGTTGAGGTCTCGCCCAATATCTAGTAACAGGTACATTAGCTCGCAACCTAAACCAGATTGTGCCAAGGTAGCGAGAATCTGGTGGAGGAAGCGTAAGAATGAGGTCTCTCCCAACTAGAAGATAAAGGCTGCTCCTCAGTGCACGCGTCGGAGAGAAGAAAATATTTTTCCAGGATGTCGATTATTGAGGGTCGAAACTGGGAGTGCCCACGCGACATTGGCCTACCTCCATACCCGGACTCTAGTAAAGAGACTTCAGTCGGGAACGTGAATAACTGAAGGCTACGCATAATTATTTAGCAGTAGATGAAGTATAGTGTAAATTACACGAACAGAGATGAAAAGGTTGTCTTGACAATAGATAGGTGTGTTAATGGACCGAGATCTTGTTGATCATCTCAAGTGGTTCCTTGAGCACCTCGTTGTACCAGAGACGATCACGATAAGATAAACGTCGTCGTTGAGGTGCGCGAGCGATCAGTGTGCCAGGATTTCGTTGACTAAAAAGACGTTAGGTGTTTCTGTTTCCCGCGAGTATACGTGAGTCATGCATACCTAGGATGATGAGTAGCGGGATGAGGCACGCCAGGTTGGTACAGAATAGCGTTACTGAGGTTGGTAAGCCTGTAGAAAATAGGAAGAACTTATCAAAAATAGTCTGCAGCTACTATAAAGCACGTACAAGATCGCACCTATAGGATCCAAGATCATCTTCAGCATGGCCTCGGGGCCCATACATGTGCGAAACACATGAACGATAGCCTAACTGGAGGCGACACAAAGGTTCAAAATAACATGACTCGTTTTCAAACCTTGGCTGTCGCGATTTTCAAAATCTGCTCTCTGTCAGACTGCCTCTCGGGGTCCGCATCTGGTGAATCGATCGATCAGCACGACGACAATATAGAAAATTTGATTCGTCTCGTGCTCATGACAGAGATTAGCGTTTGTTCTGGTTCAACTGCATCTCGCTCACCCAGGCTCCAGCAGTGCGTTGTTTGGTACAATTTAATTACTCTCCATATACAAAATATTAACAAATATTAATACTTTAAACTTAGGTTATAAGTATTAGAAAATACTACATTTAGGAATTACATATTGATCATGACGTTTGTTTGCCAGTGTGAATTAATCACGTGAATGTGACATGTCACAGTCAGATTATGACTTGGCAACTTTGAACTTTAAGCGCTGCCAATGTCCAAAGTTTCAAGTACTGGCGCAGCGTGGCCAAAAAAAATGGAATGCTGTTCGGCGTACGTCCATTGTACAGCTCTTGTATGTAACGTTGCACTCGAACATAACGTCCTGACGACTCATCTAAAGAAGCAACTTGGCTGTCTTTGGTAGCAAACCTATCTCCCACTATTGAATCTCTCTTTGACTGAGTCAAATTTCTGGTACTGCACGGAGCCGATGCCCACATGATACATGGAACCATCAAGTGACGGGTCTCCGTTACCATGTCTCTGGGTTAACCAAGAATTCTGCCTTCACTCTCTCTTGTCATGCAATTCCTACATGGTTTGATAAAAACGATCAAGTTGACGGGTTCATCCCCTTTGTGTATGGCTCGAGACTTAGCTGTTGGATTATTGCAACGGTGGGTGTCCGCAACTTCCCGGTTAATTTGACTTTGCTATAGATAGCTTTGAGGGCCAAACTCTATGCTTGTGGCAGGATGACATTGCCGATTCTCATCGCCTGTGAAACTATTCGGCACCGTCAGTCCTGGGCGGGTCATCGAAGATATCAGCACTTGGGTCACTCCGTGATGGAACAGAATATCTCGATAGACAGCTTGAGGACCAAGTGTTTCAGGCGAGCACAGGTCTGAAAATGGCACTTTCACCAATGGTAGAAGTGGGGCGTTGATAAGCGTGTTGGTATATTAACTGATGGTATGGGGACGGACATGATCTGAAACCCGGGCCATGATTCAATTATTCCTGATGAGTCCCACTATGTTGAGTACGTTTTTTCTCGCCAACGATGGCCCTCGCATCTCCGCTTGATCACCATGCCTTCTTCCCGTTGAAGTAGGGGGAGTAGGAGAGTTAGCGACGCGAGAGACGTCAGGTTAGGCGAGAGGGTTGCTAAGTTAGTCAGCAGGAGTTTCAAGAGCCCCGTGACGATCCAAGTACAAGCGTTGCATCGACACCATCAGGTCGCGGGCCAGGAGCGCACCCTACCTCACCGTAACCCACAGGTTCAAGATTGTTCGTCAGTCTTTGTTTCAATCTAGCCTTGGAGAATGTTGATATACCGGAGGGATGATATAGGGCGACAACGAATCACACATTGGTTCACCACTCCAAACTCCCGCCGTTCCCTGACCCTTCACTTTCTGTGTTGTTCAACATCGCCACTTCTCTTGCACCTGTGATGTCCTCTGAATCACAATCTGCTTTAGAATTCATCCGGATGAATGATTATGCATCCAGTACGTTCACTCCTTCTGGTCAATGATTAATCTTACTCGTAAATATAGTTGCTATGATCGCTGCTATTGTATACGACTATCGTGAGATTGCCCTTCTGCATCCCTTCGTCCTCACTTCCACATGTATTTCTCTGACTTCACCTCTGCAGTTCTTACATTTCCGAAAGAGGTATGCTCTATTTTGCTCTCCAAATCCTATTAGTTGGCTGACAGATCAAAGATTGAGTACGTATGGGTAGGAAAGCAACATTTATCAACCGATCACTGTATCTCTAAAAGCGCTGCAGCAAAGACCCTGGACGTGGGTTTCCACAACGTTTACTTTTGTACGTATAGAGCCGAGAGTACGTGTCTCGATTTGATGATTTCCTAGGTTCGCTATTTCGGTCTTTGTTGGGCCATGTAAGTGAACCTGAATTTGCCAAATGGATATCAAAGTTAATAAAGGGTCCATCCTTAAGCACGAATGCCCTCGGTATGTTCGACGTTGAATCTAATGTCAATTTACGTGATCAAATGTATTCATAGATGGCACTACATTTATTCCTGGATCTTACGTGGTCAGTAGTTCTTTCGGGATTCGCACACTGCGTTGATGCCATTTTTTGATAGCCGTATGTATCCCAACTCAGATTCTGTACAGTTTTGATAACACTTTTCTAGCTGTAAGCAAATAAATTTCTTTCTTTTCACAGAACCATTGTGAGCATATGTATATTCTGAAGGCATCATCGTTACTTTGGTGCAATTTTGGACATTCCCAATATTTATCGCCGCGTCGGACCGTGAGTGACTGTGTCCCTGGCTCCGGCTTTTCCCAAAACATACTTTCAAATTACAGTGATGATGGTCTTTCGGGTGTATGCAATGTGGAATCGGTCGAAGGCGATCCTTTATATCCTCTTGTTCACTTACGCGTTACAGATGATCGTTGGCATTGTCTTCACGGGAGTCTATTCCGATCCCAAAACCAGCTTCTTCGGTGTGTCTCGGCTTAAATGTTTGCGTGTCTTACTACGTCTCACACGGCAGCATTTTATCCCTTCTCCAGTCACGGTGGACCAAGTGGCTGGATTCTCTTTTTGCAGTTACAGTGCCGACATGCCGCTCGTGATCGTCTGGTGTATTCAAATCCCGCGATTTCTTCTCGCTGCTGCACTTTTGGGTCTCGCTATCGCCCAAACTTGGAAGCAGTCGGTTGACATGTACAAGGCGACGAACCAGTGGCAGCCCAATCAATACATGCAATTGTTCATGAGGGATGGAATCATTTATTTCATCTCGTACGTCTCGATTCCACCACCTTCGTTTCTTTTCATTTCCGTTGGTTCTCCGATCTAAACCGACGTGTCCCTCTGAACATCCAGAACATTGCCTCTTATCCTCGACTCTTTGTTCGCACCCAACATCAGTACAAGTACCACCTTGGTTCTATTACTGAACACGTTGAGTACTGTAGCCGTATGCGTCATGATGCCTCGGTTTATCATCGACGTGCGGGAGCTGTATGACCGGAGCCTCCGTGCAAGTTGTCAAGGGATTGACACCGGATTCGGCCTATTGTCGCGACCAATTACAGGTGAAGACACTACCGTGTCTGAAATTGAATTCGGAGATGTTTTTCATGGCCAAGGTCAGATCGTGGAGGGGGAAGTGGATGAATCAGAAGGAATTCAACTCAAGGAGCGCCGGGGACCTAGCGTCGGTCTGGTCTGAATGATGATGAAAGGACACTGGTGCGGGTTATTGAGGAAGGATAGAAGATGGGGGTGCTCTTGGATGGTGGCCGGTTCATCTATTCGCCAATGCACATACTTGGTGTCCTTATTCCGATGCATTTCTCAGCCTGACATGGTGTATAAACATTCCATTGGGAGCGTAACTCGGATATTCATTTCCATATTGATATGCATGCCATATGCTTGAGCAAGGAAGATGAATCAGAGGCGATTCGATTTGCGTGTTAGAACATGCGGGTTGGGTTGAAATGAGTGAAGAAAATGGTGATATTTCAAACATGGCGCCTCTATTCCTCTTTTACGGGTGTGCTTTGGTCTTATGCTGCCAGCAGCTCCACACGTTCACAGAACCTAATCTCAGTGGATTATTGAAGAAACAGACACGCTGCTCGCATTCGTCAGGGACTACGGCTGTGCACAACTGCAAAATCATAGAAGGATGTCCCGAGAAATTTGATATTAGACGAAGACTAGCTACCCCATATGCAGCGGGTGGATCCAAGCGGGTTAACTACGGCAGGACGGACCAGTAAAACTAGCGGAGCCACCCATTACTGCACCAAGACCGCTGCAGGCAAACATCCCGGTACACCCGGTAGGTCGCCAGGGGTCATGCCGATAAGTATTGAGACCTTATTGGTTATATCAGGTATCGGGTGAATTCTGGAGAATCTTATTGTACGCTGAGAAGATTACGACAGGATGAACGTCGCGTTCGAGTTAAGCGAGCGATTGTGCCAGTATTCGCCAGCTAAAAATGATTGGGATGTCTGTCAGCCAGAAGTATACGGGAGCGATAGATACTTAGGATGATGGCGCTCGTCGTGCCATCGCCACCCTGGTGTCATCTTGCGTCCGGCCGAGTTTGATGAAGTTTTAACAGGGAAGAAATCACGTCAATTTCGCTGTCGTTCGTACTTGATAAACCTATATAAAATGATAAGGGTGTAAAAATGGATTGCAGAGATGAAGCACGTATGATATCATGATACTCCCCATAGGATTCAGGGTCATCTTCAGCGTGGCCGTCGGGGCTAAACATCTGCGGTTCGCATCAGTGATGGCCTAATCGGGAATGATATCCAAACTTGCATTTTTGCATGACTGCCTTTCCTGCGCCGTCCCTTGTGATGAATCCATTAGAACAACGATAAAGTAGAAGGGTCACTGATTCGCCTCACATTCATGACGAAGACTGGCATTTGTCCTGGTTGCATCTTGTCGACAGTTGCGCTGGCAGTGGTGGATGAAGTTAGTATTCATTGCTGTGACAATCGTGGATGGGTTACGCGGATGTACTAATATGTATCAGTGTCTTCATCATGATCAGACTTGAAGCTTTGAAGCACTGATGGCGGCCTTTGCACGTACCAGGTTGAACGACACACTGCACGACGGAACTTCGCGCTGGCCATGCAACATTGTGCGGTATGATCGCTGGTGAACATGGATTGCCACTGAGCGTCCAAGCGGCCGCGCCACTTTCCCTCGTATACTTCGGTTCGGGGCTGAACGATGCAGTCCAACTCGCTGAAGGTTTGAAGGAATGAAACAACGTGGGAATTTGCCACAGACACCCACTAGTTGAACCGCGCAGAGTTGGACCGGGGATGCCAGGCTCTTTCCCACCACTGCTTGCGGATTTGCTCCTGCTATGCTGATTTTTACATAGCCATTATTCAACCTCCATTGAGGCGGTTATAAATAGCTTATCTTGGGGCTGGGCTTTGTGATATTGGCGGGATGGCACCACTCTCGTTATCTATGGCCCGGGAATCATTTGGTTTCGTCAGCTTAAACTCGAACTAGGCAAGTTGGTACTCTTCCCTCACGGGCATCAATATACGAGTCACTCTATGATGAAATGGAACATATCGACGAATAGCTTGAAAACCATTCGGCTCTCGCAGCTAGTTACTACAGTTATGAACATGACATATTCATTTAAAATAGCGTCGTGATTTAAAAACTTCTCAGTTGCAAGCGGTGATGAATCACGATCCTAAGTGAAATCCTAGATTATGATTCACAGAAAATGTCCCGCTCTGTGGAATGGGTTTTTTGCCTGCCTTGAACCAAAACCCTCTCGCATCGCCACTTGTCATCGTGCAGCCTTCCCATACCGCACTATTCGAGATCGTACGTCACTCTTTGTTCCATTTTAGTCGCGCAGGGAGTTTTTGATATGCCGGGGGAAAGATATAGCTTGACGAACAGCAAGCTTGTTCGTCCTCTCGCAGGCTGCAGCGACCTCTTCCTTGATCTTTCATCTGGTGCAACGTGTTATTCACTATCGCCGCTTCTCTTGCACCTCCTATGTCCACTGACTTACAGTCTACTGTGGAAGCTATCCTTGTCAATAACTACATTTCTGGTATGCCCGTACCTAGCTCCAGCAAATGAATGATCTTATTGGCTAATGTAGTTGCTGCTGTCATTGTTCTCGTATATGACTATGGTGAGATATCCTTCTGCACCTTATCCATCTCAGTCTGAAATGACTCTTTCCCCCAGTTCTCACCTTTTCGAGAGAGGTGGGTGTTTCACTTCTCCAGATTCTATGTGTCGACTGACAGTGCTTCAAGATCGACTACATTTGGGTAGGGGTATGACAATAATTCACCGATCACTGCATACCTGATAGTACCGGCGCAGCACAGATCTTGGACCTGGGTCTCTACAATATTTGTTTTAGTACGTACAAAACCTTTCGCATGGATCTCGAATTGATTGCTACTTAGGTACGCTATGTTGGTCTTTCTTGGGCTATGTAAGTCTATTATGACAAAATACGTATACAAGCTAAGAAAGAGGACTGGCTTTTTTGAGCCTTTGCGCCCTCAGTATGTTCGGAGTTAAATTGGGGATGATTTATCTGACCAAAGACAATCATAGACGGTACTACGTTTATTCCTGGCCCTCGCACGGTCAGTACTTCTTGCGAGCTATACACATTCAAATCGTTAATGATGACTTTGTTGTAGACGTATGTATCCAAGCTAAAATTCTGACGGTTCTGAATCTTTATGCCTTCACAGTTGTAAGCAGATCAGTTCATCACTATTCATAGAACCCTTGCAATCTCATGGGCGTTCTGAAGGTATCATTGTTAATTTGTTACAGACCTGGGAGTACCCAGTATTTATTGTTCCTGCTGACGGTGAGAAACTGTGTCCCGCGACTATCGTTTTTCCTGATTGTACTTTCAAATTACAGTGGTGATGATTCTTCGAGTATATACAATGTGGAATCGTTCCAACACGATCCTTTTCGTCCTTTTATTTATTTGCATGCTACAGATCGTTATCACCGTCGTTTTTGCAGCCATCTTTTACAATCCCATCACTCAGTTGTCAGGTATGCTTGTCCTGAATCCACATGTTAGTCAGGTAAACTTACACACTGTATTTCATCCGATGCGACCACCTCTCCAGTTGCAGTTGCTCAAGTCGGGAGCTTTTCCTCTTGCAGTTACAGCACCGAAAGATCACCCCTGATTGGTTTGAGTTTTCAAATCCCGCGGTTTCTTCTTGGCGGTGGACTTTTGGTTCTCGCCGTCGCTAAAACGACGAAGCAGTCAGCGAGCATGTACAAGGCGACGAGACAGTGGCAACCGAATCGATACCTACAACTCTTCGTGAGGGACGGAGTTCTTTATTTCCTCGCGTACGTCTTGATATCACCAGTCTCAATCGTCAACATTTATCTTCTCTATGTTATCAATCACTAAAACGTTTTCCTCTGAACATCTAGGAACGCCATTTTCAATGTGATTACTCTGGTGGAAGATGACAATACTTTGAACAGCATTGTGCCTATGCTCCTTTACACGTTCAGTTCTACGGCCATATACATCATGATGCCTCGGTTCATCATTAGTGTGCGAGAGTTGTACGACCGCGACCTCCGTGGACGCTGCCAGCAGATCGACAGCGGATTCGGTGTATTTTCACATCCAATTTCCAGCCAAGGCGTTGCGGTTTCTGCAATCGAGTTTGCAGATGCTGCCTCAAATCGTGGCCATATGGAAGGAGAGGTAGATGGATTGGAGGGAATTCGGCTCGAGGAGCGGAGAAGCAATGTAGGTCAGGTTTGAACGAGGAATTTGCGTAGAGTCAGAGGATGAGCACTGGTATCGGTTCGGTTCGGGGTGGTGGTAATAGATGGCGGTTGGGATACTTCACCTGTACATGCATATTCTTCGGCTCCTCCTTCCCTAGCACACCTCAGCGTAAAAAGTGTTTCAGCATGCATTTCAGTTCTAACACTGGCACATATGTGTACTGGGAACATTGAAAGTCGAGACCAGTGGCCCGCCCTAGCCTGCATGGTCGATCGAGGATAGTAGTACTTCCATTCCACCGCCGGATCCTCATATCTAACCCGACGTCCAACTAATATCTGCAATTTTGTCTCGAGAAAGCGTCTCTTCAACTACCCATGTGGTTTAGAAGTTCTATGTACAGTATGTGCACACGTTTACAGAAGCTGGCTCCACTAAGCATCTCCATTGAAGAACCGGGCCGTTGCCTACCGTATCATATTCGTAATGGACTTCAACACCACACAATTGTAGGGATAATCTGAGACATTTGATTGTTTCGCTAGGTAAACAGTCGAAGATGTTAGACATGTCAGTTTCCCACGAGCAAGAAGATCATGATAGTCATACCATAGCCACCCACATTCTTCATCTTGCGTCCGGCTAGTGAGCTTGGTCATGTTTCTAAGAGCGGGTGCATGTTGCCGTTATTCGTCACCCTTTGGAAAGTGAGAGGCGCGCAAAACTTTGGACGTGCTGGGATGACTTCAGAAGTACCCACAAGATTCCGCCTGTCACAGACTCACAGGATCCAGGAAATAGCATGTGATCACATCAGCGATGGCTTTATTATTTATATTTGCAGTGCTGCTTTGGAGTGCAGTATCGGGTACCACAGCTTGAACCCTTCTGTGCAAATGATCATGATTGGTTGCAGTGGAATCCTGGGCCAGCCTCGATTGGTCCACAGCACATGGCCTGCTTCAATGTGGAATAGTGACTTTCTCTGCACGCCAACGAAGACCTATTCACACCATCTGTCACAACCACGAATCCTTCCTGTATCGAATAAATGCAACGTCGCACATCGCCTTTGTCCCAAAATACTCTCGAAGGAGATTGTTGAAATACCGGAAAGATGATATAGCCCTAAGAAATCACCCCCGTCCACAAGTCCGAGCAACATCACCACACTCCTAGATCATCTTCACGTATTTCTCGACATTCTAGCCTCTCTTCCACCTCGGTTGACATGTCCTCTGAATTACAGTCGGTTTTGGAGTCCCTCCTGATCAACGACTACGTATCCCGTACGCTTGCTCTCAGCTCAACCAATAAATGGTAAATCTTACAGTCTTACTCAGTTGTTATGGTCACTGCTGTTGTATATGACTATGGTGAGACATCCTTCTGTACCGTGGCCTTGTCAGTCCGAAATGTTCACTTTGATTTCACGCCTGCAGTCCTCACCTTTTCGAGAGAGGTGTGTTATTTCGCTCTGCAAATCCCACTTCGGCTCACAACATCCAAAGATTGACCATGTTTGGGTACGTAAGTTACAGATATCAACCAGTCACCGTATTCCTGACAGTCACTACTACTGTAGCACAGACCAAGTTGGTCCCGGGTCTCTACAACATTCGTTTTAGTACGCATAAAATTCCTCCAGGTATCTCCAACTGAACGTTTTTAGGTGCGCTACGTCGGTCTTTCTTGGGCTATGTAAGTCTATGTCGACCAAAACGCATGTAGAGGTTATATTGAATGGGTCCATCACATGATACTTTAGCCTCAATGCGCTCGGTATGTTCATGATCGCATCGGGCCGGGGCAGTTATCTGACCAAATTTATTGTAGTTGGTACTACATTTATTCCCGGCCCTCACACGGTCCGTCCTCCTTGCAGGCTTTGTACATTGCTGCCACTGATACTTTTTTTGTTAGATGTACGTTTCTGAACTCGGGACTTGGATAACACTGATGAGCCTACATAGCTGTAGGCAAAACAATTTATCGTATTTCATCGCACAATGGTGAGCATAGTATATGGATACTCTGTAGGTACCGTTGCCGCTCTGGTGCAATTCTGGGAGTACCCAATATTTCTCGCTGCCGCTGATTGTGAGTGATTGCGCTGTCTAACTTACATTTTCGCTCAATATGCGATCAAATTGCAGTCGTGATGATCCTTCGGGTATATGCAATGTGGAATCAATCAAAAATGATCCTTTATGTCCTCTTGTTCATTTGTGCACTACAGATCATTCTTGCCTTGGTTTTTGCAGGCATCTATGACAATCCAAATACTCACTTGTCAGGTGTGTGTCCGCTTGAATCTGAAATCTTATAACGTGACACTTTTATTCTTTCTCCAGTCACAGTTGTGCAAGTTATGGATATATCTTTCTGTAATTACAGCACCGACTTCCCATCCCTGTTTGCCTGGTGTGACACATTCCCGCGAATTCTTCTTGCTACAGTGCTTTTGGTTCTCGCTGTCACCCAAACTTTGAAGCAGTCAGTTGACATGTACAAAGTGACGAGACAGTGGCAGCCTAATCGATACATCCGACTCCTCGTGAGAGATGGTATCATTTATTTCCTCGCGTACGTCTAGATTTCACTGCTCTCGTTCCCATTCATCGCTATGATTTGTATCATTTATGTGGCTATTATTAACTAACCACTCGGATATGTCTCTCTCGCCATCTAGAAACGTGCTTCTCACTGTCGTGTCTGTGCTAGCACATGACACCACCATAGACAATATTTCGATCCTATTCCTGGGCACATTTAGCTCTATAGCCATATGTGTCATGATGCCTCGGTTCATCATCGGTGTGCGAGAGCTGTATGACGGCGACCTTCGTGGACGCTGGAAAGGGATGGACAACGGATTCGGTGTGTTATCGCAACCGATTTCTAGTCAAGGCTCCACTGTCTCTGCTATCGAATTCGCAGATGTTGGCGCAGGCCAAGCTGAGACAGTGGATGCGGAGGAATCGGGGAGCATTCAACTCGAGGAACGCCGGGGAAGCGATGCGGGTTCGGCCTGAAAAGAAACGGATGAAGGCTGGTGCCTGTCCTACGGAGGAAGATAGGTGAATAAGGTGGAGCTTGGCCCGTATATCTAATTTGGTTATTTGTATGCTTTGTGTTTGATGTGTTCACATATTGATATCGCTTGCTGTACTACAGCCTCTTTGTGCGGTGCCTGGTCGACATCACTGACCATCGGCCCCCGGTTGGCCCTACTCCAGCGGTATGTACATCGCTGGAGAACGCGGATTTCCAGTAGCATGTACCTCCATCACACGACTTTTCCATGTATACTCGTGTTCGGAGCTAAACAGTGTGAGCGTAACTTGTCTACATAGAGGGGAACGTGGGGACGTGGGAACACGCCACAGAAGAGTGTTTCTCCCCCTATCAATTTTCCATTTAGTTGGGCCGATTTGTCAGGAACTGCGCAAAGCTGAAGCGATGCGCACATGATGTGATGGGGGCCATCAGCTGACAGGTCGCGTTAATCATATCTTTTCCACTATCCACCTGCCTTTGTCTGTGGACATGATGTTCACCGGTTCACGAGCCTGAGCGAAGCAATTTGCTGCATGATTCAGTAAGTGCGATGGAAATGTATGAACACTTGCTGATTTATCTCCTCTGTGTGTACTTCAGGCCGTCATTCAAATTATTTATAAATAGATGCCACTGCTCTCATCATCTATTGAATCATTGGTTACCGCAGCCTAAACTCAAACTCTCGCGATCACAGGTGTGGAGAGGACATTGTCGTTTGAAGTCAATTTACTTATCCGTAGCGAATGTCTTACAGTGTGGAATAGGAAGAGAGAAACATGAGCAGTCAGGTGGCGCATCGCCGCTTATCATCATGCCGCCTTGCTGTATCGCACAATTGCAAGATCCAATTTAGTCTCACAGGGCATTGTTGATATACCGGGGAAAATATACAGCCATTAAGGAACCGTAAGCTTTTTCATCCACTCGCATCATCCCTCTCCCTGATTTTCATCTTTGGAACCATATTGTTCATCGTTTCCACTTCTCTCGCACCTGCTATGTCCTCTGCCTTGCAGTCCACTGTGGAAATTATCCTCATCGACAACTATGTTTCCCGTATGCTCGCACCTAGCTCTAGCAAACAATTCAACTTATAAACTAACATAGTTGCTGCTGTCACGGTTCTTGTATATGACTATGGTGAGTTATCGTTCTGAACCCTATCCTTCTCAGTCCGAAATGGCCATTTTTCTCCAGTTCTCATATTTACGCGAGAGGTATGGTGCCACCTCACTCTCCAGATCCTAATGTGTTGGCTGACAGTATTTAAAGATCGATTACGTTTGGGTAAGATTCTAACAATCATTCACCGAACACTGTATTCCTGACGGTATACCACAGCACAGACCCTGGACCTGGGTCTCCACAATATTTGTTCTAGTACGTACAAAACATCTCGCGCGGATCCTAAATTGATAGCTACTTAGGTACGTTATGTCGGTCTGACATGGGCGGTGTAAGTCTATTGTGACAAAATGCGTATGCAAGCTAAGGAATGTGTTCATCCTTGAGTCTTTCCGTCCTCAGTACGTTCATAATTACATAAATCAGGGATAATATATCTGACAAATGATGTTCATAGTTGGCACGACGTTTATTCCTGGCCCTCGCACAGTCGGTACTTCTTGCGGGCTATACATACTACCGTTAATGATAATTTTGTCGCAGGTGTATGTGTTTAAACTACAGTTGTGAATGAATTTGCGTCACAATTCTTTCATAGTTGTAAGTAAATTGGTTTATAGAACGATTACAAGCACATGTACGTTCTGAAGGCACAGTTACTGTTCTGGTACAAGTCTGGACGTACCCTATATTTATTGCCGCTGCTGACGGTGAGCAATTGTGCCCCTTTGACTTTCATTTCCCCTGATTGTACATAAAAATCACAGTGGTGATGATTCTTCGGGTATACACAATGTGGAATCGATCCAATACGATGTTCTATACCCTTTTGTTCATTTGCGCGGCACAGATCAGTATCACGATCGTGTTTGCAGCCATCTATAATAATCCCAACACCCGCATGTCAGGTATGCTTTGACCTAAATTGCGTGCATGCCTGTGATCTCATACATTAGTATTTCGTGCAATGCTACTCCTTCTCCAGTTACAATCGCTCAAGTTCTGAACTTCTATTCGTGCAGCTACATCATTACAGGCCCACCCTTGATTGACTTGGGTGTTCAAATCCCGCGATTTCTTCTTGGTACCGGACTTTTGGTTCTCGCTGTCGCCAAAACGTTGAAACAGTCAGCCACCATGTACAAAGCGACGAGACAGTGGCAGCCGAATCGATACCTGCAACTCCTTGGAAGGGATGGAGTTCTTTATTTCCTCGTGTACGCCCTGATTTCGCCACTATTTTGTCTCTATCATCTCTCCCGCCTACGTTACTAACCACTCATATATTTACCTCTGAACATCTAGGAACACGCTTTTCAACGTCGTTACTTTGGTGACAGACAACGATACCTTGAACAGTATCGCGAGTATATGCCTTTACACGTTTAGTTCTACAGCTATATGCATCATAATGCCTCGGTTCATCATCAGCGTACGGGAGTTGTACGACCGCGACCTCCGTGGACGGTTCCAGGATATCGACAGCGGATTCGGTGTATTGTCGCACCCAATTTCCAATGAGGTCGCCGTTTCTGCCATTGAGTTTGCAGATGATACCCAAAACCAAGGCCAGATTGTGGAGGGAGAGGCAGATGGATCGGAGGGAATTCGGCTGGAGGAAATGCAGGGAGGAAATGCAGGTCCGGTTTGAACAAGGACGGATGAGTGACTAGTCGACTAGTCCCCATTCAGCAAAGATAGCAGCGGCATGTCTAATTTGCCTAGTATGTATTCATATGCTTTGTCTTCTCGATTGATCTATTCCTCAGCACAGTACTACATGTAAATGTTCCGTCGGTTATTGAAAGTATAACTTGATCACGAAGATTCCTTCACATATTGACCCAGTTTTGACCTGTATGCCATTTCCTCTGAGTTAAGGGCAAGGATGAATTGGGGGCAAATCGACTTGAGAGGTCAGAAGGGTATAAACATGAGCGTCGGTTTGACCCCAGCGCTGATATGTGCTTGTATGAAGGAGGTCCAAGAGGAAGCCGAGGCCCTATCTAGCGCAGTCGTGATACAACCGTTTGTACACTCAGAAAGATAAGATATTGCAAATGTCGATGCGAGATGTCCGCATCACCCTTGACGACGCTGTTAAAGACTATATACAGTACGTACTTCTCCGATAGAACTGCCGATTTGATGTAAGGTCGGGCCAGCAGGCAACAAGCTAAATCATCAGCCTAACATGTGCGGGTCGAATTAGCGGTTGTATAATTGGGAGACAACATGGATTAAGAAGTGTACATCATGAGGCGGTTAACCTTCGTCGTCAGATCTTTGAACTTGCGTGACTCGTCGCTGTCCTATTCAGAACCTGTATTTTCTACCCGCATCTGGTGAGATTATTGGTCAGTTCACGAACAACGGCAAAATAGATCCGCCCCACATGCATGACGAAGATTGTCGTTTGTCCCGGTTTCATGTTCCCGAGGAGTCAAGGTCAACGGGGTCTCGATTGGTAGATATTCAAACTCCGTCAAACTAAATAGGCGCCAAACCCTCCTGTTTCGAATATAAGCCTACCCTTCCTGATTACTGTTCATCTGCCAACCTTGTACCTTGAAAACCCCCTTGACACGTCTCCACCCTTGGCGAATCGACTTCATAGCCTCAACTATCCCAAAGACAGAGGCAGGGAGGCAATGCGTTTGTTTGTGCCTCTTTCAGAATCATGGCGTCGGCTCCCCTGCCAACTAGCGCTGAATTTGCGCCCACCAGTCCATCTTGGAAGCACAGCCATGCTAACCAAAGGGCGCAGTCGTTTTGCCGTTGTCTGTCTGGTCTCTCTTGGCCAAGAGGGGAGCCAAATGTACAGTTTACGTGGTTTCTGGCGAATTCATGAGCATATTTTGTGTCGTCAGGCCAGGTGCATGGACTCAAGGTTGAGGTAGTTCAATTTGTTTCACCCATGGAGGATTGGAAAGTGGGCTGCATCTCCGGCAGTACGCAGTGAGTTGTCTCCGTTTTCTGCCTGTTTCCCGGCTTCCCACATGCTCTCTGGTCTTGTGGGCGTCATTTAAATGTCGTTCAGAGTGTCAGGACCTGCAGCGTAGTGTGCGACTATGTGCGCAAGGACTGTTCCCTTTTTTTGGCTCCCAGATTGGCGATGTATGTGGTGCCCGCCTGGTTAACCACATCCCCTGAGCATATGAAAAATATCAACGCGACTGAAATGCCCATGTATGCTCCATATTCGAGGCTGAATAGTGTATGTACGTGCAATCTCTGTTATGATGTGTGAGCCTGATGTTGTCCTCTGACTCGCTTGTGTTTTCAGGAACCGTAGCTGAAGTAATGTTTCAATGATGTTGTGCAACGGTTAATGGATGTCCATGTTTCCTGGAGCATCCATCAAA
This sequence comes from Fistulinella prunicolor, assembly GCA_038089875.1. Classification (NCBI taxonomy): domain Eukaryota; kingdom Fungi; phylum Basidiomycota; class Agaricomycetes; order Boletales; family Boletaceae; genus Fistulinella; species Fistulinella prunicolor. Next base: position 41,362 of record JBBPLP010000141.1, read on the forward strand.
TTCACATTTCCGTGCGGCGGCCTGATGTACCTGACCTTCGGCATGCACCAACATCAGCACAACCTTATTGGTGAGTACTATATTTTTGGTTGAAATTGAGCTGATGCATCTAGATGTATTTGGGTTCCGCGAGCCCGGATTCCTGTATTTACCTATCCTTCCCAGCCTCAACCCCGAACACCACGAAGGGAGTGGACAGCCAGTCAAACAAAATCGGGGTCGCAATCGAAGACTGGGATTTAGGAGCGTGATCCGAGTCTGTTTCATGAGTCATTGCCGATGAGGGGCATGTTTGGCCTTTCACACAGCCTCCGCGTTAAAAGAAGGCGATGATGATGCCCCATAGGATCAAGAGGACCTTATGAGCGCGATCGCGGCAGAAGGACCTTGTTCCTTCGCGCTGCATGAATGAAAGGAGTGGTTGCTTTTCACTCTGATGTTGGGTGACGAGACGGAGGAGACACAGCATGGGATCCAGGAGACATGTGTGGATCACATCAGCGATGGTCTAATTGGACCAAGCACACGGATGCATAAGCGTGCGTCATAGGATGGTTCATTTTGAAACCCGGGCTGTTGTAATGTTCGAAATTTTCGCCTTTCTACTAATCAGCGAATCGATCAGTACACGACATTGTTACATTGTTACAATAGAGCCCCAAAAGTGCTCACACTTGTGATGCATTTGCCCTGCAGTTGAACCCACTGTAATTACCAGTCCTAGTGAACGCGGATTACCTTTTGACACGCATGGTTGCTAAACGGTGTAGGCATAACTCATCTAGTAAACATTTTGAAGGAAAGAAACCACGTTGAATCATCCGTCGCATCAACACGTCTCCCACTAAGTACAGTACAGGCCCTGCCTTTAGCTGATTCGGGAACTATGTAGCGCAAGGCTGAAGCGATGCCAAGTGATGTGCCGCGAACCATCAAGTGACGGTTAGTAAGTGACCCTGAGCGACTGCGCCTTCAACCTTCTCCCTCATACCATGGCGTGCCTCGCCCCCATACCTCCGAGGTGACGATGTCCGCGAGCTTGAGGTCGGAAAACTGATGATTTAACTAGTGCGATCAAGATTCAAGATACACGAATGTCTGCGCGCCTTCCACTGTCCTCTGTGATGTTTTGAGGTGTTACTAATAAGACCATCATTCACAGGATCTTGAACAAGTTGCGGTTTCTCCTGGCACTGGCATGAGGCTGCCATAAATATTAATAGTTAGTAGGGCTGAACTCGATGATGTGACTCGGTGGGATGACACTGTCCGACGGCTAGCGAATTACTGGTTACCGTCAATCCGAACTCAAAGTTGTCAAGTTGGCATTTTTCGCTCAATGATACAGGGCAGTATCACTGGTGAACACAGGTATGTAAATTACATTCCCAGTTGAGTTCAAGTTGTAGTGATGTCGTGAGTTGAATGCTACATACCTACGGCCAGAATCCAAAGTGAAAGTCCAGGCTATGATTCAATCTATCCATCAACGGTCTTCGTGGGAGTGCCGTAGAGAACGCGGCATTCCACACGGCGGGCCATTTGCTGTGCCCGTTCGCACCGGCTCCCATCGCCAAGCATCCTCACATGACTGCGAAATCACTCAGCGCTCATTATTCCAATTTAGTATTGAAGGAAATTAACAATATACCGGTAAGAAGATATAGGCCGCTAAGGAACCACAAGTTTGTTCATCCACCCGCAGCCTCCCACACCTCGACTCTTCATCCTTTGCGTGTTTCTTGACACTTCCACTCTCTTGCATACTCAATGATGTCCCATTCACAGTTTACTTTCAAGTTTCTCCAAATTGATGATTCTTTATGTGGTACGCTCCTTCCCGGCACCTCTAGCCGATCATCTATCTTAGAGGCAACACAGTTGCTATGACCACTATTCTTGTATACGACTATCGTAAGGTATCACTCTGCACCCTGTCCTTCTTATTCTGAAATGACCTTTTTGTATTCAAATCCTACAGTCCTCACCCTTACGAGAGAGGTATGTCATTTCAATTGCTAAATCACATTTGTTGGTTGACATTATTTAAAGATCAACTACATTTGGGTAAGAAAGTGACCATCATATCTGCCGGTCCTATAGCCCTGACAGAGAATTGCAGCGCAAACCATGGACGTGGGTCTCTACAATATTTGTTTTAGTGCGCATGAAATCTCCGCCATGTATCTCCAACTCACAACTTCTTAGGTGCGCTATGCTGGTCTTTCTTGGGCTATGTAAGTCTATTATGACTAGATACGTATAAAAGCTAAGGAATTCGTCTATCCTTCAGCCTTGGCGATATTGGTTCGTCCGAAGTTGCATCAGAAATGTGTCTGACTAAACACATTCATAGATGGCACTACATTTGTGTCTGGCCCTCGTAGCGTTAGTTATTCTTGCTTGTTTCGCACGTCAACATTGATCATTTTTGGTAGATGTATGCGTCCAAATTCACATTTTGGACAGTGCTGATTACGCTTCCATAGCTGTAAGCGAACGAAGTTATCGCTTTCATGACAACATTATGGACATGTGGGGATTTTGAAGGTACCACCATCTTTCTGGTAATGAACTGGGGGTACCTAATATTTACCACCGCTGCTGACTGTGAGTGAGCGTGCCCCCTTGATTTCATTTCCTCACATCACGCTTTGAAATTACAGTGGTGATCATCCTTCGAGTGTATGCAATGTGGAATCGATCAAAATTGATCCTTTACCTCCTCTTATCTATTTACGTGCCACAAACGATTGTTGCCTTGGTTTTCGTAGGCATCTATGAAAATCCCAACACCCACTTATCAGGTGTGTCTTCATTTAGATCGCATTCGTCATTGAACTCTCAAGGAAGGGTATTTTATCCAATACCGCCCTCTCTCCAGTCACAGTTTCAAAAGTCGCCAACTTTTCTTTGTGCTACTACAATGACGACGCCCCCTCCATAATTGCCTGGTGTGAAGTACTTCCGCGATTTGTTCTTGGTACTGCTCTCTTGGTTCTCGCCGTCACCCAAACTTTGAAGCAATCGGTCGACATGTACAAAGCGACAAAGCGGTGGCAACCTAATCGATTTATGCAACTCCTCGTGAGGGATGGTATTATTTATTTCCTCGTGTACGTCTCGCCTGTCACCATCATCATTTTCGTTCGGGATCACCCGTTCTCCTACCCACGGTTACTGAACAGCCGATATCCCCCTCTGACCATCCAGGAACATGTTGTTCAACGTCGTTTCTTTGGTAGCACGCGACATTACCATAATCAACCTTCCGATCTTATTCCTGAACTCGTTTAGTTCTACAGCCATATGCGTCATGATGCCTCGGATGATCATCGGGGTGCGAGAGCTGTATGACCACGACCTCCGTCGACGCGGTCAGGGGATGGACACTGGATTCGGTGC